>RJWJ010000496.1:0-222839 GCA_004363605.1 Indri indri
TTGTTCTTTGGGGTAGATGCCCAGCAATGGGATTGCTGGATCAAATGGTAATTCTACTTGCATCTCTTTAAGGTATCTCCATATGGCTTTCCACAGAGGTTGCACTAGTTTGCAGTCCCACCAGCAGTGTATGAGTGTTCCTATCTCTCCGCATCCACGCCAACATTTATTGTTTTGGGACTTTTTGATAAAGGCCAGTTTATCTCACTTAATTCCCACTGCTTCCTGCAGGTCATGCCCTGCCCGGCTAATCTTTCTTAAATGCTACTTTTATGTGTCACTTCCCTCCTCAGAAATGCTCATCGGTTTGCAATTGCCAACATCATAAAGACAAAATTTCTCTAATTCCTGGGGCACCTTGATTAGGGAGCCTTCAGCTGTGCACTGGACTTTTCACATTCTCCAGCTGATGTCTCCCTGCTCCCTGCAGGGTGATGCAGTCACTGCCCCATGGCGTGTTTCTTCCGATCTCCATGCCTTTGGGCCTGATGTTTACGGCACATTTTTGACTTTTAGGCAACAAAAGACAGAAGGCATGTTGACTACGCTAACCCGCCTTCCACATGTTGAATTTGGACATTTGTGTAGCAGCTGACATTTCAAACTACTGTATGGTGATTGCCAGTTTCCACCAGGGTCTATGCCATCCCTCTAAGAAGACACTGAATTTCCCTTCATCCTCTTATTTTAAAACTTGGAAAATAAAACAATTAGTGATGGAAAGCAAAGGTCTCCAGAGTTGACAATGGTGAACTTGTATTCTCTATGGGGTCCTCCTTGAACCTAAGTCTGGTGACTGTGTGAGATCATAATGGAAAAGAGAAAAATTGAAGAACATGGCAAAAGGCAGGAAAGGCATCATTGAAGATTGCCCAAGAGGTGTTGCACCGTGGGATTTATATTTTGTAGCACCTTTATGGGAATTGATCTGTTATTTGACTTGCATACTTTACTTTGGCATACCTTTTCACAGATATGAGTTGCAATAAGAGGAGATGGTCTGTAGCCATCAGCAATGAGGTGCTGTAATCTCTCAGCTCCCTTCCATCTATTAAGAAGCCATCAGTCAGGGCTCATTTGGATTTACTTCCTCCAAGAAGTCATCCTCAGTTGTGATTAGATTTCCCCTCATCCTCCCTTTGGGCTGCTTTGAAATTTTAGTAGCATGCATCATCACACCTAACATTTACTTGTAGATTATTTTATATAAACATCTTGCCGCATCAACTAAAGTATGAGTTCCTTGAAGGCAGGAGTTGCAATTTATCCAGAATACTTTGGGGGAACATAAGGCTGTTTAGCTAGTTACCTTGGAACTGTGAGACATAGCTTTGCCTCCTGTGAAGTAGATATTTTGAAGCTTTTAAAGCTACATTCAGCCTTTTTTCAGGGCACTGAATCCCTTAAGTTTGCTACCCATGGGTGCTAAAATTTTGTTTTATACATCCTAAATGTATCTCTTTTAAGTTCAAAGAACTCTCCATAAGGATTTTGTATTTCCCTTTTCTATTCCCTTCAAGTCTTTCTAGATGACAGTCATGCACTCTCTTGCCCTTGTGTGTTCAGCCTTAGATGCACTACTGAAGATGACATTTTGTAAAACATAGAGAAATGTAGTGATTTGCATCTGCTTTTGTACCACCCCAGAGAGATGAAATAGTGATTCTTGGTCATGAGAAGTATTAGGTATTAACAGTTGCTCATAATTTAGCTGTCCAGACATCAGGTAGGTTTCATTTGTGTTGGTGATAGCATTCATGTCTTTCAGATGATTTACAGGAGAAGAGTATAATTTCCTCTAAAAGATATCTATAAGGGAGGACACTTGCCAGTCCAATTACATTTTCAACTTCTCATTTCTTTTTCTATACCCTCTAATAATTTTGCTAGATTTTTAAAGAAAAACAGGCTCACATATTATTTCTGTATCTGTCCTCAGTCAGCGCTAATTTTAGCTTTAATGTTCCCTCTTTGGTATCTCCTCTTCTATTGATTTGGTAAGAGTTACCTTTAATCACTTAAAAGTAAGTGATGCATTAAGGCCGCTGAAGGTTAGCCTATATTTGGAAAAATCACTCCATTTAAGAATTAATTTAACAAGAATATATTACACATTTTACCATGGAAATGCACCACGATTCTTTTCATCTCTTTGAAGGCATTTATTATCCAGAAGAAATTAGGCCTGATTTTAGAGAATGCCACAGCAAGCAAAATTTCCTTACATTTCCAGAAATCTCCCTGACTCTGGCTTCAATAATAATGTTTAAGATTCACAGAATTTCAGTGCTGAAAGAAAGTGAATGAATAGCAGTTGTCACTGGAATACTATTACCCAGCTCCCGATATTTTATAGCCATTTAAACAGTAAAATAAGGCCCAGAAAGGGGGCTGTTGTAAACTCAGGCCAAGAGGGTGTCCTATGTCCGTGGATATTTTTGTTTGGCTTTGTATTGTACTGGTGACCCTGTCACCCAGTGGTCAGCAGGGAGGGCACGTATGGAAGGACCACCCAGACTGTGTTTCTTTGGTGAAGAAGTAGGAACAAAGTTAGTTATGCTGGAGAGAGAGAGCCTTAGGAGAGAAGAAAAGTTCAAAATACAAAAGTGCGTGACGGCTTCCTCGGTGTTGAGATAGCTTGTTTTACTCTAGCCAAAAATAGATGTTTGATTTGGGGAGTTTTCTTACCCAAAAATCGTATCACAGAAGATGGCTGTGACACAGGCTCACCCATGCCTGGCTTGAGAACACTAAATAGGGTTTTTGGACCTTCAGAGCTCTGGAGAAAAGTAGCACTTGACCAACGTTAGCGTAACACTGAAGTAATCTCTGGGGTTCTCACCGCCAGGTAGCAGAGGGAGAGAGACAGGAATAGAGATTGGTGCATCCTGGAGGAAGAGCTGCTGAAGATCCTCTACCAAGATCCAAGATTCACCAGTTATTTACATTTTACTTCATCAGCTTCTTATTCTCCCCTCGTCTTCCCTTCCTTTCTCTCTCTTTGTATTTACCCATCTCTTCCTTTTCCTCTCCTTGTATTTTCCTCTGCTCCCTAATATATGCTTTAAAAAAAAACTCTCAGAGTAATTTAGATATAGTTTTCCCCTTTGCTCGTAAATAGTTCAGTGTACATTTCCTAAGAAAAAATAACATTCTCTTACATAAGCATAGTACAATAATTAAACCTCAGGACACTTAAAATTGCCACAATGCTATTATCTAATCCGTAGACCATATTCAAATTTTATCACTTGTCCCAGTAATGCCCTTCATAGCTTTTTTTTTTAATAGTGCTTGTTAAAGCGTTAGCAATGTTACCTGTGGTACCATAGTCTGGCTCCTTATGAAGACAGTGGGAAACTTTGAGAGAGAGCAGGACGGTCACCCTTGTATAATTTTAATCTCTAGACAATAGGTAGGAACTAAAATAAAATCCGAAACCCCCCTGCCTACTTAACAGAACCTCTCTTGGCCAAGGGTACCTCAGGAGAACCTCAAAACGTGAGTTCCTGGCCATGAAGGGCAGGGAGGTGAGACAAGCCCCCTACCTTTTGGAGTTTAGATACAACCATCGACCAGCTTTAGTGTTAAAACAAAGACCGTAAGACTGACAAGACTGACTCTTTGTGACAATAAGGCACTAAATTATTAACAGGCCCTAAGAGCAAAGGTTAAATCATCTGCAGGCCATCAATTTGCTTAACAGATCATTTGAGTCTGTAATTATGACTTGTCTCTGATGAACAGACTTCATTATCTTAAAACATCCCAAGCCTTTAGACAAAACTTAATTTTTTTAACCAGTTACAAATCAGAGAATCTTTGAACCCACCTATAACCTGTAACACCTTCATCCCCTTGGTGATGTCCCGCCTTTCTAGGCCAAACCAATGTATACTCTCCATGTATTGATTTATGATTTTACCTATAATTCCTGTCTTTCTAAAATGTATAAAACCAAATTGTAACCCAACGTTGGCTCAGAGTAAACCTGATTCAATTATTTTACAGAGTTGGGAGTTTTTTCCATTCGCAACAGGCATGCTAGGGGAGCATTTCCCAAAGTGTGCTCCAAAAAATGCTTGTTTCAGGAAATTTTGTGGAAAATAGATTTTGCGTTCCAAGTTGAGGAAAAACTTAATTCTTGCTCCACCCTACTCCATTCACTCCTTGGAGATTTGCAGTGTGCATTGGTTTGTAAAAGCATATGAGTATTTAGCCCAGAATTTCCCTAACTGAGCTGACTCTAGACCATCCGTCTCATGCCCTCGTCTGCTTAAATGGTTTAATTTGAAAATGCTGTTCTATATTTTCACTGTATTTATTTCACTTTAAAAACAGATTTCTCCTTTGATTATTTCTTGTAAAATGGTGAGCTAGCCAACCTTCATTTGGAACACTGAAAATGACTGACATTTTGTAACGAAAAATGTAAGATCTATGCTTAAAATATGCTTGATTTCTCTTGTAGATACAATTATTGATATAAGATCCATGACTTCACCGCAGGGCCTTCCTGTAGGAGGCAAGCACTAGATTCTGTAGCAGGTAATTCCTTATCAGTGGCTTAATAAAATAGTTTGTTGCTCACTCACTTGGAACACAGTGGCAGGTGGGGGGAGGGCTCTGCTCCTCACAGTTGCTTCGGGGACCCAGGCTGAAGGAGTTTTTGCCATTTTTATTGCAAGAGTTCCTCAGATCATCTTGAATGTTAACCCAGATAGCAAAAGGGGAGTAAGTGAGAGAGCACAGAGAATTGTGGGGACATTTGCATGGAACTGGCCAACGTCATTTTCACACACGTCTGTTGACAAGAATTCAACCACATGGTGGATGAAAGAGGGCTGGAAAGTGCTGTTTCTGATCAGTAGCTGCTTCTGAGTAGCAACTTCAAAATATGAAGGGTGAACATAAATCTTTGATGAACTAGTCTCTAGAAATCTGTATTGTGCATATATAATTTACAAGTTGAATTTTGTTATTATTTTGTATTGATCATATCTTAGTTATTGCATTAACTCTGTTGAGATTGGGAGAACAGGTGTAAGTATACCCATTCATAAATGGAGTAACTGAGTCTCGTCTTAAGTACTGGAATAGAATAAAATAAATATGGTTTATGTATGTCAGATTTTGTTTGGGTTTTGTTTTGTTTTTTTTTTTTTTGGTTACTAATCATGTTTTTTTGGGTTTTTTTTTTGTATTTTTCATGTTTTTAGCCTGAATTGTACTTTTTAGGAAAAGTTTATACTGTTAGGAAAAATTGATTGAGCTTACCACATTTTCCTGTTTTACTGAGGAATTAATATCAAAAGTGACCCATGATGCTTTTTATTAAAATAGTTTAATAAAAATAGAATTTACAAATATATAAGATTTCCATCTATTGACAGACAGCGGTGAAAGTAGGAAGTTTGTGGCCTTTGAATCCTGGGTTTCAGTTTGGGCACATATGGCTAATTAACAGATGAGAGCCCAAACTAATCATCATTGAAAAATAATGACCAAAAAGATAAAACTCACCTCGCCAATAGTTTCCCATAAGATATACATTTCTTGAAGCCACTAAAACTAAAAAGAAAACAGTATGGAGGAAAAGAATTTGTGTAAAATCCCAAGCCTCTATTTTAAAAATAAATCAGTATTATAGGGATAATGAACTTAATACCTACTACTTAATTAAACTTGAAGCTAATTAATTAATTCATCTGATGAGCATCTTAATATTGCCAGCATTATTCTGAATCTTCTGGAGTGTGGTTTTAAATTTGGAGGGTGTAATTTAATGATGCTTAGCATTGGGTTGTTTACATTGCAAAATAAATTTGATATCTTAATGGATGCCCAACTCCCATTACGTTATAAAATTTATCCTGATTCTTGCTGCTTCTACACTGCAGGCTAGCCTATTCAGTATTCTCACAGCACACTATGTTTTCTCATTAAAGCAAATACCACAGCCAAAAAAGTGAAGATTTGGTATGATTTATGCATTATCTGTCTTCTCTAAATAATGGTAAGCGCCATGGAAGCAAGGACTGTTTTTGTCTTGGTCACTGCTAAATTCCCAGAGCCTAGTGCATGACAGGCATTCAGGAGACAATGGGATACATAAATGGATGTCCTTGCTGAAAATAAAGCCAGCTGTCACTTTGGGATGGGAATGGTGTGTTCTGGTGTGTGTTCTAGTGTTCAAACCCAGAAAAGTGTAGGCGTAAGCACCCGCTCTCTACCAATAATGTCCACAGGTACCCCTATTTTTTGTTATAATTTTTTTAATGGCAAAGTTAATTGTATTGTTTCTGTGTTATATTTTCCATTAATTGCAAATTCATCTCATGAATGCAAAGTCCCTCTGGTGTAAGAAAAACTCTCAAGTTCTGTGGGCTATGTTCTTGATCTATTGCTATGTAACTTAGTGGCTTGAGACAGCAATAAACACTTATTATCTCTCTCACACACAAATATTTTTAATTACCATATGATTCAGTGATTCCACTTCTGGGTATATATCCAAAAGAAGTGAAATCAGGGACTCAAACAGGTATTTGTACACCTGTGTTCATAGCAGCATTTTTCATAATAGCCAAAAGGTAAAAGCAAATCAAATGTCCACTGACAGATGAATGGATAAACAAAATGTGGCTTAGACATGCAATGGTGTATTATTCATCCTTAAAAAAAGAAGTAAATTCTCACCTGTGCTACAACGTGGATGAGCCTTGACTACTTTCTGCTCAGTGAAATAAGCCAGTCACAAAGACAGATACTGTATGAGTCCACTCCTATGAAGTATTTACAGTAGTCACATTCCTGGAGCAGGAAAGTAGAATGGTGGCTGCCAGGGGTGGGGTGGGGGGAGGCAGAGAGAGGGGAGTTGTTGTTTAATGGGTGGAGAGTTTCAGTGATAAAAAGTTCTGGAGATGGATGGTGGTGATGGTTCCACAACACTGTGAAAGTTCTTAATATGACTGAACTATACACTTAAAAAAATTAAGATGATAAATTTTGTGTATTTTACCACAATTTAAAGTAATCAATTTATTCTCAATTTTTTGTCCAGTTTTACATAAATCCACCCACTTATCCAGACCCCTGCAATCTCATTACCATCAACATGCTCTCTGTGTGTAGAAATTCTGATACAACCCAACTTCTATCACTTTACATAAACAAAACAATCAGTCCTTTCTTATTTTTCTACTTTTGTCACTAGCAATGAGTTCGTGGATAATTAGTTTGTTTTCTCTTGGCCTCAGTTCTTCACTTGTAAAAAGGGAAAATAATCCGATTCAGTGTACCACCAGAGGATAAAATAAGATGTGGTATGTGGAAAAAAATTTATAAACCATGAAGTTCTATATGGGTGAAAAATAATTTTAAAAATTGCATCATATGTGATATATAATAAAATATAGATAATCCTAAAGATAAAATAAAAGCACAGGTAATACCACCATTCCAAATGGTACCATTTTATGATCGATCCATTTTTTATCCATTCAGTCATTGAGTGTCAACTATGTACCAAGTCTACTTCCATTCCCTCTACCTACCTCTCCATCCAAAAACCTATACATTAATTATTTATTCAGTGATTCTTTTAATAGTTATTTACAGTACCTATCACATGCCAGGCACTACTCTACGTTCTGAAGATGCCAAAGAAATGAAATAAACGAAAAATGTCCGCTATAAATAAAGCTTGCCTTCTAATGTGGAATCTGACATTAAATAAGATAAACAGGAAAATACATATTTTTTAGATATTGATCATTGCTAAGAAGGAAAAATAAGTCATAGATGGAGATTACAATATGTCATTGGTGGATTGGAGTTAAAAGTTTAGAGTCCAGGGAAAACCTCATTTAGGTGACTTAAAGACCTGCAAGAAGTAGGGGAATAATATAGATGTCTGGGCAGAGAGTGTAAGAGGGACCAGCATGTGCAAAGGCCCTGAGGTGTAGAGTGTGACTGGCAGGTTCAAGAAACAGAAGTATCCTGCATAGCTGAAGCAGTATAATAATGACAGGGAGTAGTAGAGAGAAGATCAGAGAGTTAGCAGGAAACAGATCATGGAGTGTCTGTATATCAGAACAAAGTTTGTGATTTTATTCAGAGGAACAAAAGAAGCCACTTCTTAAGCAGAAGAGTAATGATCAGACTTTTGATTTAAAGCATCTCTCTGGCTGCTGTAATGAGAATAGACTTGGGAAGGGCAGAGGGAGAAACAAGGGATGAGACAGTGCTGTTACAGTGAGCTAAGCTCGAGAAGAGAGTGGCTTGGGCCAGAGTGATGGTGAAGGAGGGAGGGAGATACTTTTAAAGAAGAGTTGGTAGAATTTTCTGCTGGGTGGGATGCTGAGGGTTAGAAGAAAAAGAGAAATCCAAGATGACACTAGTCTTTTTACTTTGAAGATTCCTTCAGGATAGTTCAGAAAAATGTCTTAGGAAAAAAAGGAAAAAGGAAAACGTGACTACAAATGACATTTAAATGGCCCATTGTTAAGAACTTGTTTTAGGTTCGGTATATCTATTGTTTAGTATTATTTTCCTCTGTTTGAACAAGAACAAAGAGTTCGGTCTAGAGCCCATCCGTTCAAGGCACTGCCTTTGTGGTCGTGGGTATTACCTAAAGCTCTTGGTGGTTCAGCCTTGAACCCTACCCTTTAATTTTCTGTTCTCAGTGGAAACTACCATTACAGAATCTGCTTTAGATTATTTTGGGGCTCATCTGTGTTCCCTCTGGGTCTCCAAGAGAATTCCTGTGGTAACAAAGAAGTTAATGTACTACAAATCTTGCCAAAGCCAAATCAGACATCAACAATGCTGTACTACTTAACCAAATCTTAGGGAACTCTAGTTTGATTAGCACATAATTTGTATTCTGAATTTCATATTTAAAAAATGTAAACGCAGCCTTCGTCTTCAAGCCTGCAACAGAAGAGGTTGACCAGGCTGAATTTACAACAGCTAGAGAAGCATGCTTACCAGGCCCTCGTTAATTCACTCAAATAAAATCTTACCAAATAATTTGTGTGAGGCACGGTGACTTACAAGGCTAGAAGATTTCTTAACTTGTTTTTAGGCATAATGATGCCCGAGTAGCAGATATTTAGAACGTGGCTTGGAGGTTAAGGCTGGTGTGGGTTATATACCATCTCAGCTACTTCCTACCCATGCTGTATTAAATACATCTGTAAACTTCAGTTTGCTCATCTGTAAAATGGGGATGGTAGTACTAATGTCTTGAGATTTGGGGTATGAAGCAAAGGAATTAATACAAAATGTGTAGTACATAGTCCAGAACTACATAGTATAGGCAGGTTGTGGTTTGCATTTTAATCTTAAATTATGAGGAAGTACCTGAGGGTAAAGCCAAGGAAAAGGTTGTGGTGATGCATCTTTTTCTCTCAAGTTGAATAGAAATGATGTGCATTTCCAGAGGCATTGTGTGAACTGTGGTGTTGCTAGACTTTGAAATACCATTTCAGTAACTTAGGCAACAATAAATTGAAAGTACATAATGAAATTATCCCAATAGTCTCTCCCCTTCCTCTCCTGTGGCATCAGCTAGAAAGAATGGCAATTGAGAAATCATAGACCCAAACATCTCAGGAAGAACTGAGTTGGAGCTGTCACAAGAAGCCAGGGTGGAGACCAAGGCAATCAGGATTGTGAATTGCTTGCAACATAGTAGCAGTTCTGAGGCTCTTTAAATAAAAGTAATGAGGGTTATGGATTGAGGAAATGGTCCTGCTGCAAAGCAAAGCTGTCTTGAGCACTCCTCATCACCATGTGATGGGCTTGAGAAAAAGAAAAAAAAACCTCATGGATGAAAGGAAACTTAAGGCTGCAGATGCAGAGAATGGATGTCGTCTGTGAATCCTAATCAAGCTGGAGTATCGTTTTTTACTCCAGGCAAGAAAAATCAAATTGGTCTTCAGTTTTTACACAGAATACGAATATCCATCTGTACCCTGGGGATGGTGGTTTGGGAGGCTGGGCACAGAGGCATGGCAGAATATTTTTTTAGGATTGATTCATAAGCCTTAGGTTCCAGTATGAGTATAGTACTTTGCTCAGACAGCTATAAGTCCTCATGTAAACATACACGTATATATTTGCAAATTCAACAATTTTGTTTAGCATTTTGCACTGCTATGTGGCACAACTAGTTGAGTCATCAGTGTCTGTGTTAAAAGGCACACATTGATATAGAAATCGTAGAATTATAGCATTTTTGGAGCTGAAAGTGATCTGTAAAATGTTTGGTACACAGTAATAAGAAAGGCCAGGGCAGTAGTTTGATTGGAATCTCCAGGGGCAGTCTGCTCAGGGGTAGATTCCAGCTCGTTGGGTCAGTTATTTAAACACTCCTTGCCTTAGTTTTCTCATCCATAAAATGGGATAATGATAGTATATTTCTCCTATGGTTGTTAGAAGGATTGAATGACTAATCTGTGTAAAACACCTGGTGGTCAATGTATATTTTTATTATTATTGTTATATTTTTTTCCTTTAATTTCCACAAGTTATTAAAGTATGCATTGTTTTATCCTTATTTGATGGCCGATAAACTGAAGGTTCAGGAAAGTTAAATTATATAAGTAATAATAGTGGGAGCAGGCATCAAGCTCAGGTGTGTCTCATTCCAAAACCCAAGCTCTTAGGATACATGGTGGTCATTGGTCGCTCTTCAAATATTTAATCAATGTTTCTTAGATGGTCATGTGGCACATTGCCATACCCTTCTTTGCCCTCAATTTCCCCTGCCAAGAGAAGCCAGCGAAAAGATGGCAGAATAGCTTTGCAGGCTTCAAAGACTTGTAGAAGCTCACTCATGTTGCTATACATAAGAAATAAAAGTAAAAAAATACATCAAGAGGACACAAACGTAAGCTCCAAGAAAATGCCAAAGAACCGCTTTAGTGGAGTGATGGAAGGGGCATTTTTGTGTCTGGATTCACTTGCAAATCAAGACTAAATTTTGCTAAGTGTTTCTCTCTCTTTTTTGCTTAAATGCCAATAGGTTGTTAGTCAAAACCAAAACCAAAAAATTATGGTTTTCAAGAGCTATGATGAGGAGTTTAAAACAAAAAGTAGTGAAAATCAGGAACACACTTATAATAACATTATTTTGACTTATAATAACATTATTAAGAATATAACATTTTCTAAATCCAGTAGAGGATGTATTTATACTGGGATTGAGTTTGTCAGCTTTCTAAACTCTGTTCACTAGAATATATAAACAAAAGCAATTTTCCCTCATAAAATTTGAGGTTGCTAGAACTGGTGATTTACATAAGAAACTTTATGAACTTTCAAAGATTACAGTATAATTTTAGGAAAAACACTTCTCAGATTTTAATCTGGTTGATAAGGGCATTCTGGTGACTAAAATTAAGATATTCCATTCATGGTAAATAGCTATATTTGGTATAATTGATTGCACCCTTAGCAACAGCCAAGCTCATTCCTGTGTGTAATGAGCCCACCAGCCAGTATCAATAAAGGTTGTTACAGAGTAGACAGGCATTCACAAATACCACCTGGTTGAAAAGACTGATACTGTAGTAAGAAAGAAGAGATGGAGTCTGGGAAGTTAACCATGATGCTGTTATGGAACCTGGGCCAAGTACTGTGTGGGACATCTGCGCTCATCACTGGGGTTCACCCTCATGGAAAGCTTGACTCTTGGAGATAGAGCTATGCACTGGGAAGGCAGGAGTCCCGGGGGCCGCTCTGCCTCTGGCCACTGTGGAGCTGGGGTGAGTCATTGTTCTACTTAGCAAACTTGATCCTCTTACCTATAAAATGGAACCTTTCGCTGGAGTCTAAAGCGAAGTCAACCCACTGCCCGTAATGCAAAACACAGATGTGCTCAAAATGGCCTTGGGCTGTCCCTCCCCATTAGCAACGACATGTCATCTCTGCAGAGTCTGAAACAGCCGCTTCATTCCTCCAGGATTGGAACAGATCATGGTTTCTTCGATTAAGCACCATATGCCAGATGTAGTAACTGGCTTGTTCTTAGGGGAAATATATATGTATATATAATTAAACGCCAAAATCATTTGAATATAGCAAGAGACAGTAAGATATATATGAGGACTATCAAGATTGTCTGAGTGTCAAATCTGTCTCTCGTGCTCATCCTGCAGTCCATGCTGTTTATATCATGCGTGTGTACAGTTATATGCGTGTCCGTGTGTACGTGTTTTGTGGCTGAGTTTGGGTTATTTGGGTCAAGTGTATGCTGTTGGATCCACAGCTGTAGTGGCTGTCAGAAAGAGCTGAGGGAGAGGAACTAAGAGGGGTGGATACTTTGCATTGCTGGAGTGGACTGTGTTCTTCTTTCCTTCAGGCCTCTGAGTGTACGGTTCTCTCTTCCCGGTTCACTGGTCTCCTTGACTCTCTCTTTGCTTCCTTAGCTCCTGTTCTTCTACACACTCTCAATAGAAGTTCCTTTCCCAGGAAGGCTTAATAACTCTTCATTCTATGTTAGACGTCCCTCCTCTATGCGTCTCCTTCTTTCTAGATGTTTCCTATCAAAGCCTTTCTCATCCCGCAGTGTAATTCCTTGGTGATCTGGCTTATCAAATGGAAATCCCACTCATGAGAATTCCATGAGAATAAGAACCTTGTCTATGTTGTGTATTGATCTCCTCTTATGTGCCAGGCACTGTGCTGGGCAGTGGAGGTAGAACAGCATACATGTGTTGAGTAACTGAATAAATGCAGAAATAAATTAAAAAGTTAAATGCTAAAATAAAATCTCCAGAGTTTTATCTACGTAGAAGAACACTAAGAAGTATCCCAGAATAAATATGCAATTAAAAAATAAAGTTGTGTCTTAACAATATAGGTTTTTTTCCTCTACTGTTATCGTCAGTGGCATCAGATATGATTTGGGGTAGATTCTAAGAATTCTAGAATCTAAACTGGTGTTCTCTAATGCAAGACTATAAAAACAAGTTGTGCCATGTTTATGTGCAAGTTGTGATTGTCATTCCAGGCCTTGTTAGGCTTGCAGAAGGGACCTGGCCTGGACAGCAAGTCAGGCGTAAGTAGGGGTGAGGCTTGTAGGTATCGAAAGCCAACAACTCCAGTGGGAGCTGAAGTTGTCAAATGATGTAGGGAGGAGTCAGGGATAGATCTAGGCAAGAGAGAGGGCAGGCTGGCTGAGGCAGAGAGCAAAAGCACATTGTAACATTCTGCCTGGGCAGGCAGGATGTCTTCTGGAATGTGGCTGGGAGAGTCCAGGAATCCAGCCACTAATACAGGCCATTAAAATTCCCACGAGACCGCTCAGAAGTCTGGGTAGCCGGGGTCTGCATTCAGATTCCAGTGAGGTGCAGTGCAAAGAGCCATACCCTAGACATTCCAAGACCTGAGTTCTAATTCCCACTTGACCAGTAACCAGTCCTGTGACCCTTGGAAAATCACCTCTCCTTTCTAGCTCCATTTTCCCTACCTATAAAATGAGGGGATAGGGCCATGTCTAAATTTAAAGTCTAGATTTTTCTTTAGGCAGCAGGCACCAGGACACCATGGTAGCTTGTTGGTCATCGGGAGGCTTTGAAGCTGGTTCCCCCACGTGTATATTTCCTGCTTCAAACCCAAGTCAGTTTCAGCTACGGGCAGACCGGAGCCTAGGAGCAGGTGAGAGTAAGTGAAGAGAGAAGTAGAGTGGGGAAAGAGGGGCCACGAAACAACACGGTTCCTCGCAGGGATGCTACATGTTGAAGTCAAATTAAAACCAATGGGGCAAATTTCTTCAAATTGAACAATCTTTATTGGTATTTCCTTTTCACAATGCATTTGGAAAAGTGATTCAGAAAAGTGTATGGGAATATCAGAGTCAGAGAAGGGGTCCAACTTAGACCAGCTGGGAACTCTCTCTGGAAGAGGTAAAAGCTTATCTGGGCCTGCAGAGAAGAAAAGGACTTTGACTGATTATAAGTTTGGGGGAGAGGTAGACAGAGTCTTCCAGGATGAGGGAACACCTTGAGCAAAGAACCAGAGTTTTATATGCTCAGAATTATGGATTTAGATGCACTGTTAAGTGTTTAAAAATTATAGGCATTTCCATTTATTAAGCACTTGGACAATTTCCAGGCACTGTGCTAAGTGATATACACATGTATGATCTCATACAGTCACCCAAACTACCGTCACAGGTCTTTCTCACCACCACCTCCATTGTTGAATGAGGAAAAGTGGAGATTTGGGAGAGTAAACTTTTTTCCCCCAAGAGCACACAGCTAGTGAGAGTCACAGTGTGAATTCTGAATCCTCAAATCCAGATCTTCTAGCAGGTAATGATGACTAAAGTGTTTCTTATTCTATTAGGTATAAAACAGCCTTCGAACCTGTTTTAGTGATGGTACAATCGTTTGGCTTTTCTTAGTTTACTCATTCACAAGTGTTCTTGAAGCACTAAAGTCTCCAAGCTAAGGCAGAGTGTGGGGTCAGCAGTATGATCTGGGGGACCCTATGATGTGGGTGGTGAAGAGACCAGGCTCTGTAGCCACACTGTCTGTGGTTACCTTCTGGCTGTGTGACTCATGGCAAGTTTCCTGGCCTCAGTCTAGATGTTCCCACCCATAAAAGGGAGAGATGAGGATTAAATGAGTTAATACATTTTGAAGTTTAATACAAATGTTCCACAGTGTACAGTGAAAATACAATACATATGACCAAGGGTTATAGTCACCATCTGCATTATAGCATCTGATGCATGCAGTACTGGACATAAGTAGAAATATCTGAGTTTGCAACTTTTTATATGAGTGTTGTTTAAAAAGTCAGGTGTAATTGAGGGAATTCAGTTTCTCAACTTTAAAGTAGGGGTTGTGATAGTCCCTCATAATATTGTCATATGCCTAAATGAAATGAAGTATGCAGAAATATGTTTGGAAGCACAAAGCTTCGTGTAAATGTCAGTGGTATTTTGCTGATGGTCAGCACCTTGGGGCTCCTTCACTATCTGTAGCTTCAGACTGCTCCAGATAATGGAGGGATGGGACCTCAGTGTTGGCATCTCTAGGTTTGATCGTCATTACTTCGCGATCAGCCAAAACCACCTCAGGCTCATTCCAGCAGTCCACGACTTTTTAGTGCTCCTAAAAAGTATTTCAAAATAGTCAGTTCACTTAAGGTATGTTTATCCATGGTTGTCTCTTGTTATGTTTTGTCTGGGGAAATACATACTCATTTTAAAGTGTGCTTTTAAACTAATGCCATTTATGAGCAGTCAGGAAAGAACATTCTGGAATGTCTAGCAGATTCTGGAATCTTATTGCACTGGAGAGCTCTCTAGCATACACTTCCATATCAAGAAGGCCTTTGGGAATGAGCTTGCCTTCCCTTTTCCTCTTTTTCATGCTCAGCAATAAATTGTTTTATTGGGAAGCGGGTAGCATGAAAGCACGTGAGCCTCATGCGTCTGAGTATGTGACAGTTCCAAATGGTGTTGTCGAAAAGAGCAGGCTGTGTTTAAGCATAAGTATAATCAATGTGTGGTGACATTTCAAGGTTGCGGAAATTCAGATTTCTTGTCTGTGTGCAGGATTAAACACTGGATCCAGAAACAACTGTTGTCTCTATCATACTGTACCCTGCCAAATGATTAATGTGCTTTTAGCTTAAATAATTGGGCGGTGGGGGGAGGGGGTGACACCTCGGGGAATGCTAAACATATTTTTAATTGCTATGTAAATATGTCATTTCCTTGCTAATTCCAGTTCTGCATGGGAGGTTATATAATACCAGAGAGCCTCCAGGCATGATGTATTGCACCTATAAGTTGAGTCAAAGGACTACCAGGGCCCCGCTGAAGATAAAATATTCTTCGCTAACTCTGTCTTAGCAGATGAAGAATTAGCTGTTGAAGCATGGTATGGTTTTATAAAAGTAGAATTATTGTTTGGCATGGAGTATGATCTCTAAATAACTTCCTGATATGTTGGGAAAGCTAAATAACTTCCTGATATGTTGGGAAAGAAATGCATTTTCAATAAGAAAAAAAGTGTCCAAAAAGCAACATCAAGAAAAATATCCTTGTTTAGGAGAACGTGTGTGTTGAAGAGGAAAGGAATATTGTCTTTGACAAGAAGTGAAATATACAAGCTGGTGGAGGGCATTAGCTTACTGTTGCCCATGTTCATATCACAGTCTAAAACTGACCTTATCAGTTTTGATATCTCTGAAAGCAAAGATTTCTTTAACTCCAATTCTTGTGCTCTTCTCCATCCATTTCAACTTTTCATCTTGGATAGGGAGAGAGATTCTAAGTAAGATTCAATAGGTATGAAGTTGTGTGAAGTTATCTTTTCAGGCTCGATTGATATTGTTGGCTTGTCTAGCCACAAGATCTGTGTAAGTTGGATTTTACGTTCTGAGGCTACAAAGAAGTAATATTTAAATTTTGGAGTAAATTCCTTTTTTGACACCACCACCAATCTGTAATTGATTCTGAGTTATCATCAGAAACAAATGTGTGAGGAGGCTATTGAGATATAAGTAGAGATATAAGATATAAGTAGAACTCTGTTTGTTCTTTTAAAAAGCCTCCTGATGATAGATTTCTTGAGCACTTCTGTTTATTCCATGGACCCTGGTTCATTAACAGAAAGACAATTTGATGGATTAAAAACAGAAGACCGATTCATTCAACGACCGGGGACCAGGGAAATGGCAGTCTTTGGCAAACATAGTGGCCTGATGTGGACAGCAATCAAATGGCCATAAGATGTGCCCAATCAGTTACTATTATTTCATTTACAAGGGCCTGAAGGTGTCATTTAATTTAAACCAGAATGGAATCAGAAATCAATTAATGACTGATTGCTGTTTCTCCTACAAATCGATTTTGGATTTGGCAGTCTGAAGACCCCATTGTGCCAGAATCTACGCATGGGCTACATTAAAATACAGCTAGGAGCTTGGATCAGTTAATTAGACCAGTCCCTCCAACTTTTTCAGAAAAGTTCTGGTTTTTAATTAAGAAAAAAAGTTTAACTTCTAAATTGTCCTCACTCCGACTTTTGCTAATCTTCCAAGACTTTATTAATCTATAACTTTCAGTAACTAAAGAGGAATGATAGCAATCCACTTGTATTTTAAATATCTTCCTAAGCATTGAAACCTAATATAGATGCTATTTTGAAATGTGGAGTATGGAAACCAGAAGATCCCCATGCCAGCCTTGTAAAATCAATGTTATTTGTACAGTCTATGGAAATCTCATCATGCATGTGTACCTGAAATGCTGATTTAATTTTGTAACAGGCATGGGAGAGAAGGGGAGGGTACAATCCTTATCTACAGTGAGAGGCTGACACAGTACTTGTACATTCCTTCCCTCTACCCTCCACATACACACACAGAGTCAATATGCCATATGACAATCTTTTGGTCAGTGATGGACCCCACATATAAAACAGGGTCCCCTAAAATTAGAATGGAGCTGAAAAATTCCTGTTGCCTGTTGATGTCATAGTCATCATCTCATGGTATTGCTATGTGTTACTCACGTGTTTGTGGTGATGCTGGTGTAAACAAACCTGTGCTGCCAGTCGTATAAAAGTATAGCACATACAATTGGGTACAGTATATGATAATGATAATTAATGACTATGTTACTACCGGTTTATGTATTTACTATACATTTTATCATTATGTTAGAGTGTATTCTTTATTTAAAAAAAGAAATTAACTGTAAAACAGCCTCAGGCAGGTCCTTCAGGAGGTATTCCAGAAAAAGGCCTTGTTATCATAGGAGATGACAGCTCCATGCATGTTGTCTCTAAAGACCTTCCAATGGGACAAGATGTGGAGGTGGAAGACAGTGATATAGATGGTCCTGACCCTGTGTAGGCCCAGGCTAAACCGTGTATCTGTGTCTTAGTTTTTAACAAAAAGTTTGAAAAGGCAAAAAAATAATAAAAAATTTTAAAAAATAGAGAAAGCTTATAGAGTAAGGATATAAAGAAAGAAAATATTTGTATATCAGTACACAATGTATTTGTGTTTTAAGCTAAGTGTTATTACAAAAGAGTCAAAAAGTTAAAAGCTTAGAAAGTAAAAATGTTACAGTAAGCTAACAGTAATTTATTACAGGAGAAAGAAAATATTTTTAAATCAGTTTAGTGTAGCCTAATTATATAGTGTTCATGAAGTCTCCAGTAATGTCCTAAGCCTTCCCATTCATTCCATTCATGGTAAGTACTCTATATAGGTCAACTTTTTTTAATCTTTTATATCATATTTTTATTGTTTGTTTTTCTGTTTAGATACACAAATGCTTCCCAATGTGTTACAGTTGCCTACAGTATTCAGTAGAGTAACCTGTTATACAGGTTTGCAGCCTAGGAGCAATAGGCCATACCATATAGCCCAGATGTGTAGTAAGCTATACCATCTCGGTTTGTATAAGTACACCCTATGATGTTTGCACAGTGGTGAAATTGCCTAATGATACATTTCTCAGAACATGTCCCATTGTTGCACAGTGTATGAACATATATACAGTCAGCCTCCTATATCTCTGGGTTCCACATCTGTGGATTTAACCAACTATATACCAAAAATATTAAAAAAAAAATGGTTGCATCTGTACTGAACATGTATAGATGTACAGACTATTTTTCTTGTCATTCCCTAAACAATACAGAATGATAACTGTTTAGGAAACATTTGCATTGTATTAGATATTAAGTAATCTAGAGATGATTTAAAGTATATGGGAGTAGGTGTGTAGGTTATATGCAAATACTACACCATTCTGCATAAGGGACTTGAGCATCCATGAATTTTGGTATCTGCAGGGGATCATGGAACAAACCCACCACAGATACTGAGGGACAACTATATACATGTATATAAATATATATATACACACACATATACATGCATACACACACACACACATACACATGCTTGCTATTACTGTCATTTTTTGAAATTGTACAGGGCAAAACAAAGAAGTCTAACATTTTCTTTTTTGTTGAAATTTCTTCCTTAAATTGTGGACAAGAATAAATAGTGCCCTGTGAAATGTCACTGCAATTTTCATAATAAGTTATTTGCTGTGCCAACTTTTAATTCATAGTTTTAACATCTAGTGCTTTGTATAAACTGAAAATGTGTTGCAACTCGCCTCTATTTGCAACCTTGTTCTTTTTAGCACTACATATATTGCATGTATTCTCAGGAAGCTCTCAAATGCAAGAAATATTGGGTCACACTGATAAAAGACTTGCCCTGTTATGGCTCCTGTTTCAAACTCTGAAATGCTTGCTGTCTGTCTTGCGGCATCGCCATTATCACGTCCTTATAAATGTGATAGAGTAGCGACGAGATGCTCACATATTGACTCCACCTGTTCAGCAGACATTATTGAGGTCTAGACATCAGACATATTGTGGAAAAAAAATTGACAAGGTCTTCAGCCTCATAGTGCCCACCATCCAGTGGGATAGGTAGGCACTGAACACATGCGATAAAAGGAAAATATGTAGTAGGGAAGCGCTGGACAGGGACAGGGCAGACCTGCCTGAATAAATAAAATGCAGTTTAAGCAGGGCCTTTACTATGTTGCTGATCTAAACTCTCAAATGCTGTGAATGTTTATTTTATGACAGCCATACAGGCTACATTGAAACAAGTGTCTTGCTGTTCGTGGTATAGCGACCCCAACTCATGCTGGCTCATGAGAACCAATTACTAAATTTTCAGGCATTTTTGCCAACAGGTCAGTTGTTAAACACAGTCATTGTTAGAATAAGGTTATCTATAAACATACAGATAAATAAAATAGGAGGTTAAAGAAATAACACTTACCACTTCCTAATTATTCTTACTATGTTTTATGGTTATTTGTGCTTTTAAAGTTATTTAGGCTATTGTATCTATATGGTGGTGGAAATACCAGATGATGGTGTGCTCCTGTACGTTTCTTCCCAGTTCCATGTTCAGTGAAGTCATGTTGACAGCTTGAAATTAGCCCTGGTGAAGAGTATTTAAACCGCAAAGATAGGCCAACACTACAAATCAGGATTCCTCCCTCCCAAGCCTGTTAAACGGTTACTATCAAAGTGCTGTCTGCCTTCCATGTCTGACAGCTCCAGCATCCACTGCCTCTATGATCTGACTGGCTATTAATGACATGTTGTGGGATGAACTGAAAGGAGCCCGAAGCAGGAGCCAGGTGACTCAGATTCCAGTGCCAGCGTTGCTGCTGGTGAGTTTTGCATTGTTGGTATGTCGCCTAATAAATGTCAGTCCTCGACACTCAAAAGAGATGGATCAGAGCTGATTCCTGCCCTCAGGGAGGCCATATTCTAAGCAGTGAAAGACAGAGGTACATCTAGTTATAATCAATTCTAATCTAATGGTGCTTTGGGAGTAAGATGGGAAAGTCTCATGTTGGACGCTTGGAAGGAATTCATTAAGAGTACTATATGTGAACCAGGAACCGAGAAGAATGTCTTAGTGCACAGTAGGTGAAGGAGGATCTCAGAGGATCTCTGATTTAGTCATGTCTGGGTTTAGGATGGGGGCATTTGGGAGGGTGATACCTGTGAATGACACAGCATTGTAAAAGATGTAAAGAGATTGCAAAAGACCATATTGTGATAAGCAGTGTGTAGTGCCAACAAAGTTTTTAAAGTATTTTTTACAAGTTGGGTCATGATCTCTTCTGTATTTTGAACATATTAGCTCCAATAACTGTAGAAGAGATCAATGAAAAGTATTAATATTATATGTCAGAAAATAGCTGGAAGATCAGTTTGATGTAGAAGAAAGACTATAACATGGAATCTGAACTAGACAACTGATAGTGACTATTACTTTACTCATCCACAAAAAAGAACAATTATTACTTTCTATGAGCAGGGCCGCAATACAATTTTTAAGGCACTACTTTAGCTTTTGTGAGCCCCTTCCCCCACAAAAACATATTTAAAATTATATTTTACTATTGCATTGGTATAAAAACGTATACACTAATATTATATAAAATATTTTCTTTGACTTAAAAATCCGCTTTTTATTCCTGATTTTAAAAGAAATTAAAACATTTTTATGGTCCTCCAAAAGTATTGTGGTCTTGGCTTTGTACCTACTGTCCTTTAATGGATAAGTTGACTCTGCCTCTGACTCATACATAAAGTTGATAGCAAATGAGGGAACAGTTGGATAAGCTCTCGGAAGAAGAGTAACTACTATACTAACATATACTCTTTCTAGAATTCATATTGACTGGAACAGGCTTGAGTCATTATATCACACTGATTACTTCCTTGACTGTTGGCTTTATCAGTGGATTGAAAAATCCCAACATTGGTTGTATCTTTCCTTAATGAAGGACAGCATGCGTGTGATTACACAGAGTATGTGCAGGGTGTGTGTGTGTCTACTATGGAAATGAGTGAGGACCAAACCAATGGGAAAAGCAAAGGCTATTGATTCTGAGCTTGCTGTAGCAAGGGAGTCAATCATCTCACTTGTGTTCTGGCAGAGACTCAAAGGCAGACAGAGGAGTGGGCTTTATCATGGAAAGAAGGGACGGCTTTAGGTATGCCCTGTTTGAACATGGAGTAGGGAAGTTGGAGGCAGGTTAACTAGGAGTGGGGCATCCCACGTGATCAGTTAGGCTGTCCATTTGGCTTTCTCTGATTGGTCCTAACTTGGAAGCGGAAACACAAATTAGGGAAGCTGTCAGTTATTAATCACATCCTGGCCATTTTAGGCCATATTGTTACAGAGTTATTGTTTCGCTTCCTGGATTATCAGTAGAGATGGCAGTCTGGATTCCTGCAAGTCTGACTTATAGCAGGCTGGCTTCATGAGTTGTTTATCGTAGATGCGGGGTTGGTATCCTGGGCAGGTTGCTGCACTTGTGGTTCAAAGTTCTGTTTTTGTGTGTGATCTGGTCGTTGTTCATTTGTATATTCAGTCTTTCAGCATGCATCAAGCCCTCTGCTAAACAGTACATCCAATCCTCTTAATGACCCTGTGAGGAAGGTACTCTAACATTTACGGAGAAGTTAGGTGATTTGTTAGAAAGAGTCAGAGCCTGGTTTCAAATACACATGTCTGCATTCAAGGCTTGCAGATTTAACCACCATGCTCTGTTGGGTTACAGCTTCCTTATTTGCAAAATGAGGAGAGTAAGATGATCTTGAGAGTTCCTTCTAGGTCAAATTCACTAATTCAAAACTTGACCACAAGAGCCTTCCTTCTGGGTCATGACCTTAGTTGGTCTATCAGAGAAACCATTTCCTGCCAACCCAATGACACCATGAGTTTAATTTTGGCATATCCACGGGACCTTGACTGTGTTCATATTTCTTTACTTAGAATTTAGAAAACTCAAAAGAACCTGAAGGCAAGCTACCTGGCCAACTGAACGCTTTTTATGAAGCAAGCCCTGGAGGGGTTATGCTTCCATACTTTCCCCACCACTGCAATCCATTTTCCCCTGGAATGATTTAATTTCATGCACAGAGAGAGATTCGGCGTAGGCGAAAAGAATGTACTATCATGTCATTTAGTCATGTCTGCGATTTCTCAGCTTCTCCCCGGTGCTGGAGAAATGATTAATTCCTTGGGAAGGACGCCAAGAAAATCATGAAAATAGCAAAAATATTTCGACTGCAATTGTAGAGCACATAAACTTGTCAGTGAAGTGATGAGAAAACTGCTGGGTTGCCTGTCATTAGCAGCAAAATATTTTATTTATATATGTGGTTGTGCGTGTGTTTTTATTGTTGCAGCATGGAGGGTATCGGGGGTTTGGGGCTTAGGTAAGCAGGGGTTTGGAGAGAAAATATTTCATGCCCTTGTTGGGCTTCTCAACGGAGGGATGCTGAGCCTTTTGCCAACAGTATTGATTGATTAATATGTATTGAGTGTTCCCTGGTGTGGAGCATGGTGTGACGTCTTGACCTCCGGATGCTATTGTTGAAGCTGTTTCAAGAGGCAGGCATGTGTGAAACACAAAAAGAAAGAATGTTCTCACAATCATAATGATAGCTTATACTGACTGACAGTATATGCCGGGCCTTCTGCTAAATGCTGTCTGTGCATTGTTTAACTTAACCTTCACTGTAACCCTAGAATCAGCTACTATAATGATTCCTATTTTGAGTGCTTGAGGTTAAGTAACTTCCCAATGCTTATAAGTAGTAAGAGATAAAGTGAGGACTAAGCCCAAGTACTCCGATTCCCGAGCCTAAACACTAAACACTAGGTTCTGTTGCCTCCCAGAAACAAAGTCTGAGCTGAAAAAAGGGCTTTGCCAATATTGTGGTCTAAAGGGGTTTCAAACTGTACTCCAGGAGCCTAAGGACTTTCCAGGGAAGCCCTAGAGTAAAGGGTATTGATCATGTTCTCACCCCTGTATTAACCTGAGCAGGTTGGTATTTGTGTTAAATATTCAGTATTTGGACTCCCTGTCAGATCTCCTTTAGAGAGATCATTCCTATAAGCAGTGGGGAGAGAACAAAATTTGAAAGAAGAAAGTTTGTTTGTTTGTTTTTTCCCTCTAGTTTATAGTCTGCATTTTAGAGCAGGGCTCTGCAAACTTTTTCTGTCAAGGGTCAGAGAGTGAAAGTGTTAGGCTTTGAGGTCCACACATAGTCTAAGTTGCATGTATTTTTCTTTGTTTTTTTATAAACCTTTAAAAATGTATTATAAAAACCATTCTTAGCTCACATAGTATTAAAAAAAAAAATAGTCCACAAATTAGATTTGGCCCACAGGCTGTAGTTTGTTGAACCATGTCGTAGAAGATAAATCCAAAGTTCAGAGAAGGAAAGTGACTTGCCTAAGGTCACACAGCCAGGAGCAGGACTCGGATTGTCCAGAATAGCTTTATGGGCCCTGCTGACCAAACTGGGCAGGTTGCTGTCGACTGTGTACTATGGCATGCCAAACACAGTGCTAAATGCCTGGAAGACGAACATGTGTAGGGGAAGCACTCCTGCCTCCCCTAGCAGCTTAGAGTCTATGGAGAGACAAGTCTTAAATGCATGACAAGTTTTTAACCAGCAATACAGAGCCCTCCCCAAAGCAGTACACAGGTCATTGCCAGGAAAGAGACTGGAATTTTAAAGGCTGAGTTCCAAGGAATTGGAGTGAAGTGATTTTTGACAGCTCCCAATCAGGGACAGGAGCAAGTTTGATGGGTTTCTGGGCAAAGGAATCTGTTATTCTCCATCTCTTCCAGTTGCTGAGAAGTGGTTTTGAATCTGTCCTGTGGCTGATAGAGGCAGGATTTAGTAACATGGTGCTTTTTTTTTGCTTTTGGTTCATCATCTAAACCTTTTTAACCACTTCGTACGAGTATTCCAGGGAATGTGAGAGCCGTCCCTACTGGCTAGAACCATCTCCCCCAAGGCCCTGCCTGAAGTCCCCTTTCTGGTTGTTGTTTTGCTTAGGCTTTAGAGTCCTTAGTGTGATGTGCAGATTTGTCAGCTGGGAGACTGGGCAGTATGAAGTGACAGGATTGCAGGCATTGTTCACATGAAAATGTTAATCAGATTAGTAACATCCAGCTAGGCTCTAAGAGAAAGTGCAGGTAAATTTTACTTGAAAAGAAAGAGAAATGGAAAATCTGGAATGAATGTGTGGAAACAAGCTTCCCTGTAGGTCTCTTGAGGAACCTATTTAGAACTAGAAAGTCCTGTCAGGGGAATGTTCTAGTAGGAACTGCCTAAACATCTGATGGACAGTCGAATGAAATGATCTTTTGGTTTTTATCCCACTCTGGTATTCTATGACTACAGTTAATGGGAGGGGAGGAGGTGATAAAGGATCCTAGAAAATAAATTTTTTTCATTATATTCATGATGGTGGAGATAGCTGGCTATTCAACAAAATACTGTGTGCTCCCTCTTCCATAAGGTGCCTCCCTACATACCCAGGGGCTACATTTTCCAGACTCTCTTGCATTCAGATGTGACTAGTTCTCACTAAGGGGATATAAATGGAAATAATGCACTCGCATGCCTGGCCCATAAAATTGCTCCACCCACACTTCCCCCATGCTCTTTTTCTCTTCCAACTAGCTGGATAGAGAACTTCCAGGGTGACCTGAAAGTCATATACTGAGGGTGGCAGAGTGTCCATCAGCCTGGATTCTGCACCTCTTTTGGTGTGTTGTCTAATATGTAGCTACTAGACACAGTGGCTGTCTAAACTTAAATTAAAACTCCAGTTCCTCAATCACACTAGCCATGCTTCAAGTTTTCAACAACTGCATGAGACTAATGGCTACCATACTGAACAACACAGATACAGAAAATTCCCATTATTGCAGAAAGTTCTATTGGATAGCTCTGCTCTATTGTATATGAGCTTTTAGATATTTTAACACCTACTATTTTAACAGTTGGCCTACTCCTACTAATACACAGGTCAGGATAAGATTGGCAAAGAGGGTTTGTTGACCCCCTAAATGACAAATATTTGTTGAATGCCTACAGTATATCAGCCACAGTTCTAGAGTTTGGGAATTCATCAGTGAATACAACAGTCAAAATTCTCCACCTTCAGTGAGCTCATTGCAGTAGGCCATGTGACTTGGCTGTAGGATTTCTCAAGGTGCAAGTCCAGGCTTTCCTTGTCCATTATGGCAGCAATATTCTCTTTCCCCAGTTCCTCAAATTTCAACCACATTGCAAGCAGCGGGCCCACCAAACTGAGGCCTGCCTTTGCAGGTTCAAGTGATCAGGTGACCTAGGAAAAACAGGCCTGTCTGGGAGGGTGTCCACTGTGGCTTTACTGGCCAGCCCCGTTTGATCATGACCATGACATTCCAAAGCCCTTGTACTTGGTGCTTCCTGAAGTATGTCTGAGTAGAGTATCCTTATATCTGCAGGAGGCAGGTGCTTTAGTCCCCTTGGCCAAGGTAACTAAGACAAGAGAAGGATGAAATGGCTTAGAAAGTGAATTAATGACCCAAATAATGTTGAATTGTCCATTTTCCCCCTTAATGTGCCTTCCTTTCTTCCTGCGCTGTGTGGATTTCACACATAACATTCTCTACACGTTCATTGTTTATCTGTCTTTTCTACTAAACCCTAGTAGACTGTATGTCCTGGGGAGGAAGAGATTATGTCTGTCACATCTACTGTGATATTCCTGGAGTCTGGCATGTAGCATAATACAATGAGTATTTGTTCCTGTCACTAGATATTGACAATCATGCAAAGAATATATTTTGCTTTTTCATAACGTGGTTTAGCAATTTCTAACGTGTACCATAGGAACCACGGATTCTATAGAAGTTAAAAGGTGTTACATGAAAGAGGGTGGGGTGTGGAGGCAAATGTGTTGGAGTGAGGCTGCTTTAAGTATGTGTGTTTCATTATTGCCGGCCTTTTTGCACCATTCACATGGTAATACAGCGGTTCTCTAACTTCAGTGAGCCCCAGCCTCACCTTGAAGGCTGCTACAATACACATCACTGGACTCCACCCCCAGAGTTTCTGATTTAGCAGGCTTGGGGAGGGCCTGAGAATTTGCATTGTTAACAAGCACCTAAGTGATGCTGATGCTGCTGGTCCCAGCGAGCACACTTTGAGAATCACTGCAGAAGTGTGTTTTGGAATCTTAGAGAAAAGACACTCTTTCCACTATTCTCGAAAATGTTTGACTAGAAGTCTTCTTAAACCTAGAGTTCTAACTTAAGGATGTGCTGACCTACTTTATATACTCAAGTGCCGATGAATTATAAATTCATGCATCCACATTTTAGAAGGGACAGCAGGGCAGGGAACTGTTGAAGCACAGACAACGTGTGGCTGCTGATAGCATTTAGACGTCACTCCAGAATAATAAGGACAGTATCGTTGGGTGCAGTATCAAAAAAAAAAAAAAAAAACTCACTTACTCTTCCTGGTTAAAAAACAGATTTGATCACAACCTATATTGCCTGGAAAAGGATTGTTTATAACTCTAATCATCGACATTACTATTGTTTAATGCAGTTCTGATGCTTCATATCTGCAGCTGTTCTCATTTAAACACACATTGCTTGGCCCTGACAACAGGCTGCTTTTTACTTCTTGGACTCCTGTGATTTGAAATGTGTTATTCATAAGTCTACTACATTCCAAATATTTGAAAGAACAGATGTGGACCTAAAGGAATAATCAGCTCTTGCTGATATTGCTCCAAAAGGATGTATATATAGTTGCATAAGAATGAAGAGCTGCATTTAGTTCTTTATGCTTTGAGATGTTGGGATGGCGGAATAGCTATAGGGTAACACAGTATTCTATGCTGTTTATGCTTTTAGGGATATTAATCACTCAACTCAGTGCTTATTAATCTCTTGGACATGGCAGGTGATATATAAAATATATGAGACATATTTCTTGCCCTCATGGAGCTTATAAGCTAATTTGGGAAGCAATACATACTCATGAAGTAATTAGAGCAGAGGTTTCTAAACTTATTTGCACGGTAGCTTAAATAAGCAAACAAAAATTCAGATTCCCAGGGTCCATGCTAGACTTATTAACTCAGGTATGTAAAGGATGGTGCCAGAGAATATTTTTAAGAGGTTCTTTATTTGATGCTGATGTCCAGGCAGAAGTGGAGCCCACTGGCTATCTTAAAAATTCTTGGATAATAAAAGATGCTCTATTGTACAGTATTATGATAAATTCTTCTTAATCCGGATAACCCATCCCGTATTTATTCAACATTGCAGCATCTGTACTATCTAATCTTGTTCTTTTATTGATAGAGGACTGAAAGGTTGCAAAGCTGTGCAGGGCCCTTATTGTAGCCTTACTACAGAGGGCTGCCTAGCCTAGAGAGGACAGTCTGCAAATACAGCTGAGGGACAATGAATACATTGAGAAAAAAGTGAATAAATTGTCAAACAGCAAGAAACTGTGATAAAGCCACAGGTGGTGTCAGTACATAAGAGTGGACCAGGATTGGTTTAATTATTTCTTGAGAACTTACTAAGTACCAGGCACTGTGCAAGGCACTGGGAATACGACAATATGCAAAACAAGTGGTCCTTGCATTCACAGGCCCTACAGTCTAGTGGAGATACACACAGGAGATATATAGTCATGGTTCTTTCCCTCCTTTTTAAAAAATTGCAGTGAAATATACATGACATAAAATTTACCATTTTAAACCATTTTCAAGTTCAGTGACATGAAGTACACTAATATTGTTGTGCAACCATCATTACCATCCATCTCCAGAACTTTTTCATCATTCCAAAGTGAAATTCTGTACCTATGAAACAATAACTCCTCACGACTCCCTTCCCCCAGCACCTGGCAACCACCAGTCTACTGTCTGTTCTCTCTGAATTTGACTTCTCTGGGCATCTCTTATGAGTAGAATCATACAGTATTTGTCCTTTTGTGTCTGGCTTATTTCACTTAGCATAATGTCTTGAAGGTTCATCCATATGGCAGCATGTATCAGAAGTTCAGTCCTCTTTCAGACTGAATAACATTCCATTGTATGTGTGTACCGCATTTTATTCTTTCATCTATCCACGAACACTTGAGTTGTTTCCACCTTCCGTCTATGAGGCATCATGTTGCTGTGAACTTTCACGTACAAATACCAGTTTGAGTCCCTGCTTACCATTCTCTTAAGATATATCCCCAGAAGTGGAATTGCTGGATCATATGGTAATTCTATTATACATTTAGTTTTTCAAGGAATTTCTATACTGTTTTCCCCAGTGGTTGTACCACTTTATAGCCATGGACTTTTGGCAAGATAAGAGAAGCTAGGTATCATTCCTATCAGGAGTTTGCGTTAATATACGTTCTTCATAACTGTTTCAAAAACATTAAGGTTGGTTACTTTCAGGCCACACTGCAGCCCCAGGTCCCAGACCCCACACACATGTACCCTCATATCCCCGCCTTCCTCTGTTCATCCTTCCGCCCATCATCCCAGTGAAGAAAAGCCACAGTGCTGCATTTCAGCTTTCAGAGTAAGACACCGAGACAAAGAGTCTTCAAGCCTGGAGCCAGGTGGACTGTCATGTGTCCCTCTGAGTCACACTTTCTACATGTCTGGTACAATTTTCCATAATCCTGCTACAGTACCCAACAGGAAAAGCTTCTGGTTTTAGAAAACTCAGGCTCTATTAAGGGTTGAGCAAAGGCCTGGGGAGTTCTGATCTCAACTTCTCTCCATACTGTGCAGCAGCCCCAGGCAGGTCATTTAACCTCCACCATTCCTCAAATTCTCAACTCACCGAGATGAATGCCATGACCTCCCTTTGGAGCTCGTGATGAGGAACAGGAATGGTAGAGTAACAGATATTTGCAAGGTCTTTTGCCAGATGTTCACTCAGCTGCCAAACACTGAGACTTTCTTGCTCCTGTGTTTCTGTGGCCACATCTGGAATTGCAGTCCCCAAGTGCCAGTCACAGCATGCCTCTCAATAAACTCCCGACTACCTCGTGAGGGTTGATCTAGGTCTTGATGTTCATCCGTAGCCCTTGCAGTTAAACATATGGTCTGTGGATGTTTTTTCTCCAGATCTTTAGGGAGAAAATGGAAAAGGACCTGGGAGGGAGGTGCTTTTCTGATGCCTTATTTCCCCTAGAATTTTCAGAATTGAACACAAATTGTATTAAGAATGTTGCTTTCATTCCCCTCAACTTACCTGTGTATTAAGTGTATGCAGTGTCGTCTTTATATGCATTCTCTCTCTGCTTATCCCATCCTATCTTTGGTGCAGAACCCAACACTTCTTTCTATTTGTCAGGGAAAATCCAGTCCAGCAGAAAGCATGACAGAGGAATGTAGATAAAACGGAAGGTTTCATAAGCGAGCCAAAGCGAGGTATTTACCTCTCACCTCCTGCAGCAAAGACCTTAACGTTTTCATCAGATGTGTCTTCCCTCCTAAGTCAATACTTGTCTTCTGAATCACTGTGGGGATGCTCCTCCTCTGTCTTTCTCCCCTGGTACATCAAGAATCTCTTTTCTTGTTCCCTGCCTCCTGCATTTCACCTCTTTAATCTCAGATCCCTTCCCACTGCCCAGATCATACAGAGCAGCCATCAGACCAGCTTCTGTCTCCAAGGACTTTCCATATACATCCTTCCTCAGAGTGCAGTGGTAAATCACATATTTTTTCTTATGTAAAAATGGGTTTTCTATAACAACTGTGATAATTTTTGTATTTCAAGAGTTTTTAATGATATCCTTTGATCTATTTTGGTATGAGTTTGTCACTTCCTTTCTTTGGAAGAAGTACACCATGATAGACAGAAATCTAAGAGGACTGCCAAGACGCCCACCCCCTGGTGTACATACCTTGGACACTTGCCTTCCTTTCAGTGAGAGAGGAACTTGTAAATAGGATGAGGTATCATTCTGTGATTATGTTATTGTCTAAAGGATTTTGCAGATGCAATTAAGACTATTAATCAGTTGACTCTGAGTTAATCAAAAGGGAAATTTTCTGGGTGTTACTGACCTAATCGCATGAGCCCTTTAAATTAGGGTATAGGGGTCACAGACTAAGAAAGAGAGTGGAAGTGTGAAAGGCCACATGGAAAGAAACACAGACAAATCACTGAAGTAGCTACCAGGACCTGAGATTGGCCTTCAGCCATCAGTCAACAAGAGCAGAGAAGCCTTGTGAGACCCTCAGCAGAGAACCCAGCTCTGTGCCTGGGCTTCTGACCCATAGAAACAGTAAGATAATAAATGGCTGTTGACTCAAGCTACTAAATCTGTCGTAATCCATTACACAGTAATAGAGAATTATTATGTGCACTTTATTCTGAGCTTGTTTTCCTTTCATTTTGGATGTTAGATTATTCTTGCTTTTATGAAACAATAGTCCTAGTACAGGATAGGTTTTTCTATTTTGAGCATAGCGTTCCTACTTTGGCAAAAAAGTTTACAGACTCATGTCAATTCTCTGCCTTATAGGATTTATTTGGGAATTTTAGTGAACAGTGACATTGCCAAGTCTAGAAATCACAGATTGAAAATGTCCCCTTTCCCCTTCTGTCATCTAAATTTTACCACTCTCCAAAGCTCACTTCAAGGCAACGTCTTCATGGGTTTGGAGGTGTTTCCTGTCCCTGAGAAATCACCTTCCTCTTAACAGTGAGTTAAGTCTTGTGCCTGAGTAGTAACATTTATTTTGTTGTCAAGATGGTTTTGAATCCCATATAAAGTTTCCCAACTTTTGTCTTGCCTCCCCAGCTATAGGCCTGGAGGCACGACCACAGTTTCTATCTCCTGTGTCCCCCACCAAGGCTGGCCCAGTACCTGGTGTGCAGTGGGTGGTCCCCACATACTTTTGGATGGATTGATTTTTACAAGGCAAAGGCCAAAACTCCCTATGAAATAGTTGATCAGCACACCTTTCGGATTCTTTATCCACTCCTGTGTGCAGATATCACCTGCTGTATTTGGCCTCATCTTTGCTAAAGAAAAGAAAAAAAAAAAAAAAAAAAAGACCTCTGGGCATAAATCCCTCTTTAAGAGAGAGAAATAATTTTAGCAGCAGCTGGTCCGTGGCATTAAAGATTGAATGACTGTGATGTGTTCAGCCCATGGTTGGCTTGTTAGGAATTCTATAAGGCAAGAAATAACCTGAGAGCCAGAGACCTTGGAGACGGCATGAAAAAGATTGTTGGTGGTGATGTCCTTCCTTGAGGCGTCATGTTATAATTCCTGCGCCGTTAACACGGACACCCTTCAGTGGCTTCTCATTAAACGCAGGGACACCTCCGACATCTCCTCTCGGTGTGGCACTGCCACCGTCCCATTCCCTTCCAGCTTCTTCCCTACCGCTGTCCCTGTGCAAGCTGTGATCAGTTTTGCTCACCTACCTGCAGCCTCCCTGTGCCCCATGGTTTTTCTCTTCTCTGATTTCGGTGCATGCGATTCCCTGTTTTGGAGTGAAATTCCCTACCATCTCTTCCTCAATCCCATTCATCCAGTGATTTCTGCCTTTGTCCTCCAAGATTCCCTTCAAGTATCACCTTCACTTTCCCTGACCTCCCCAGGGAGTAGACTTTTTTTTGAAAACATTCGAGTATTTTCCCCGTGGTAAGCACTTTAGACAAGTTATCTCACATAATGCTCGCGACAGCTCGATGAGGTGGACGTTATCCCTATTTTTGCAGAGAATGAAGCTAAGGTTTAAGGAGGTTAAGTTACCTGCCCAAGTTTTTATAGCTGCTAAGCCAGCACATAAGCCTGGGACTATTTTAATCCAAAGCTGTGCTTATCATGTCAAAACCCTTCTCTTAACCTCTGAGCTGCGCTGCTTCCTGGGCCCCCACAGCGCTTTAGACATTGTCTCTGAAGAAGCACACTTCCTGTCACTGTCACTGTTCAAATCTGTCTTCCTCATTGGTCTGAGCGTCTCAAGGTGATCAGTATCTCTTCTCTTTATCTTAACACAGATCCCCAGCTACTTGGAAAATGTTGAACACACCTGAGCTTAATAAATATTTTTTTTAATTGGCAAAGGAAACAGAAATCAAAGGGAAGAAACATCTAAAGGAAATTCTAATCTGCTCAATTAAATTTTCGATGATAAGGCCATTACTGGTCTCGCCAAGAGTGCCTTGACTTGAGCTTTTGTTTAATTGAAAGAATTGCAAAGAGAAATTTCACAGAGTTGAGGGAATAAAGGAGAGGAGTAAGTCTATTTCTCCCACAGGTATATGGTTTTTATTGTATCATTGATGCTTAATTCCTCTTATTTAATAATCGTTGGATACAGTCTGCTTTGTGCCATTGCAGAGTGTTCAGGGGATTGGTTTTGAGACATTCCACTCCCGAAGCTCATTTTTACAAACTTTCCACTTTATGACATCATCTGTAACACATGTGGACAGAAAGGTTTTTTTCCTTAAAGTGGAGGGTGATGGCATTGAATACTTGGTTTCAGGAGTATAAATGTCCACCTCAAAGATGGTATTGTAAAGAAAAAAGGGCTGTGAAAAGTGATAGTTACATTCGCATTTTAATATTACTGCTGAATATGTAATTTGAGATTATAAAGTCACACCACACCCTACTACAAGTTCATCACTATCCTCTTAACTCTTCTGACCTTTCATCTTCCAGTTTGAATGTTTCTCAGAGCCTTAACCATCTTACAAGGGATAAGGACATCTAGTAGGAACGAGATGAGGAAGCCACCCTATGCCCTCTGGACTTGCACATGCAGGACTCACAGTAAAGGCGACCCTGAAAAGCTCCGTGTCGTGTCGTCAGCTTCCTGTGCGGGAAGCACTGGGACTCCATTTGCTCATCACCTCTTGTCTTATGCCAATTTCCTCTTTGTTCCCATCCTCCTCTGAAATCGCATTCCCTTTACTTCCTCAAAGTGTCTGTCTTTAGTCATTCTCTCCTCCTTCCCCGTTCCAAAGAAAGGTGTGCCATCTTTTCCACGGCCAAGACCTCGGTGTGTATGGAAGAAGTGTAGCCTGGAAACTGAGAGCCTTTGAATCAGATTTACCACTTCATGGTGATTTCAGGTAAATCCCCGAGCTCCTCAAAGCCTCAGTTTCCACATCTATAAAAAAAAGGGATAATGGTTCCTCTGTTGTACAAAATGGAGTTTATATTTTTTTGGGAGTAGGAAGACAAACGTCAAATAGTAACATAAGGAAAAATACAAAATATATGCTTAAGGCCCCTTTATTCTCTTTATTCTTTAAAAAGAAATGAACTTTCTTTACCTCTGCCTCTGTGTTAAGCCATGCTTGCTTTCTGCATTTTGTCTGGCCACACTGAAAAAGAAAAACCCTATTTTCTATCTCCATGGCCTCACCACCCTTTCATCTGCCCCTTAACCCTTTACAAACTCCCTTTTTCCTTCTTTGCATTAATTTCCAAATCCAACAGCCTTTGTTCATTTTTTTCTTCTCCTTGAAGTCTCTGCAGTATTTTATACTGCAGTGGTTAACTTCTCCTATTTTGAAACCACTGTGAACACTTTTCTCTGTCCAAAATAAGAGCTCCCTCCCTATTTTGACTCAAGATAACACAAGACTTCTACTCTCCCAAGCTTCAGACCATATCATCAGCTGCCATTTCTGTCTGTCTTCCTTACATCCTTTGCATGAGCTATTTGACCCGTGGAGGGGGCCTCATTTTTCTCAGTCTCTGTCTTGCTGTTTTCCCCACTCTTCTTTCTGCAATACTAATCCTCTCTCTCTCTCTCTCTCTCTCTCTCTCTCTCTCTCTCTGTACCATACCTTCTTGTTCTCCCAGGACCAGATGAACTCTCACTTCATGAAATGAAAACATATGAAAGATTTTGAGATTGTTACTGATCTAGACCTTACCATGCTAGTCTGTAGTTGATACTCTTTCATATTCATAGTATAAACCCATGACATTAGCAAATGATTTTATAGTCTTTGGTATTATTTTAAAATCATATTTTTAATGTTTTCCCCCCCTTAATGGCTTTTTCTTTGTTGTCTTGTTTCTCCTATAATGCCGAGACAAGTGTTGAGCAGTTACACCATGAAAGCTCGACAAACTCTTACTGGTGATTTTCTAGGTTGCTTTTCATGGAATCCATGGCTCACACACCATCTGATCTTTAGGCCACACCATTTATTTCTTGGCGTCTGCACAGAACCTTTTTCTTCAAGATGTTCCATCTGCTTCGCAGAAATTAGCACATGAGTCATTTCCTTCCCCACCCTTTTTGCAAACTGTAAAAGCAGAAGGCTGCAACCCCTTTGGGTAAGTGGACGTGTAGGGGTCAGACAGAGTAGCAGGGAGTTGGAAATAGGCTCAAGTTTGTCAAATCCTGGTTCAGGATTATTGTCCCCCAAGGCACTGAAAAATTGGGCAGGGCAGCTCTGTTCAGTGGAAAGAACAAGGTGCTTTGGAACCAGGCATGACTGAGCTCAGATCCTGGCTCTGCCTGTTGTGTGCTTTGAAACCTTTGGCAGGTCAGTTAACCTCTCTGAATCTTTGTTTCCCACTTTGTTTCCCAGGTCGTGCGGGGATAGCACTACCTGCCTACCAGGGCTGTTCTAAGATTAGCCCCTAGCATCGTTCCTGGCACAGAGTACTATTGAATACCATTATTCTTTAGGCCCAGAGATGTTTCGATTGCCACCCCCACCCCACCTGCCAACAAAGAGCACATTGCAGAAATCATTGATGCATACACCAAAAACTTTGCAAATAACTTCTCAAGCACATTCAGGCCTGTGGTAAAATCATGTTTCAAAGTCGATTATTTTGCTTAACAGGAGGGACATTTGATAAAATACACTTATGAGCTAGGGCTGTTTTTGTTATTTCCTGCCTGACAGCCAGAAAGAAATGCCTGAAAATTACCTTTCTCCCTTCACTTTGAATTTTCAAGAGCCAATCAATTTTTAGGTTCCCTTAAGAGGAGAATTCAATAAGGCAGTCTGGAATTCAGCTGATATTTTTTAGTCGTGCATTCTAGGGTGGACCTTGATAGAATGTTCGTTCCACCTGTGTGTTTTATGTTCACCCTTTTAAACTGACCTAGGGAAGCTGGATGTTGAAAAGTTAGAGTGGGTAGGGGTCAGAGTAGCACCTGACATCGCCACATCCTACCTGGTGAGGCACACCAGTCCTGGGGCCTTTAGTTTCCTCATCACTTCTACTCAGAATGATTAGAGTGACCCTCAAGTGGCCGAACTTCTAAGAATTTCCATGTGTAAAATTAGACCAGTATATAAAAGTGCTTTTAAAAACTGTAGTTCTATATGAATACAAACAATTAAATAGATTTTTTCTACCCATGTTTATACATTGAAAAATAACATAGTAATAGAAATAGCAGCTAAGGATAGATATTTTTTGAGGGTATTCCTTGTGCCTCAGAACCAAACTAATTTGAACCTCAAAGAATATTATGGATTAGATTCCATCTTCTTTCCTTTTTTTTTTTTTTTTTTTTTTTTTTTTTTTTTTTTTTTTTTTTTTTTTTTTTTTTTTTTTTTTTTTTTTTTTTTTTTTTACCTTTTACTAATGAGGAAAGAGGAGCATAGGAAAATTAAGTTACTTTTGACCACAGTCTCACTTGTCACAAACAGAGGTGTTGGTATTCGCACGTGGAGTCTGTGACCAGCGTCTTAGAACTTAGCAGTCATGCAGAGCAATTCCTTATTCATTGCTTAATTCAGCAAATATTTATTAGTCTCTTATATGCCAGGTGGTTCAAATCATGGGAGATGCCGGGTGAACCAGGCAGGCTTGGTTCTTGTTATCATTGAGTTCATAGCCTGATGGGTGAATGAATAAACGTGTGAGTGAGGAAATACGATAATTGCACACTGTGATAAATGCTGCTACTAAAGGCGCCAGGTGCTGAGATGGTGAACAAAGGGTGAGGAGAGGGCCCTGTTTGGATCAAGTGTTCAAAGAAGGACTTTTAGAGGGGTGACATTAAAGCTAAGACTCGAGCCGGGAAGAAGGTGGCCCACCACATAGGCAACACCTCAACTTAGACGTTAAATAGGGATAAAGAGCATGGAGAACACCAAACCTAACATCTTCCTTTAGACTATGAAGGCCAAAAAGAGCATCCCACAGCGGGGGCTGTATGTGTGTTGTAAGGGGTGTTCCAGTCTCGCAGGTGAAACCTTGAACTTCTTACAGCAGCTGCTCAATTGCTCAGTCATGGCACCAGCATTTACCTCATTCTTGAACCTCCTCAGTAAACCAAACTTTGTCTTTGCTGGAGCAGACATTTGAAATGGATTTCTAATAGGTTAGCCTCCTTGGACTGAGGCTAGAAAACTGGGAAAAGAAAGCCTTTTCAATAGTAGCAAGTGCCTGTCACAAACAGCTTAGGACTTGTCAATGGGGGACACAGTGCTCAGGCTTTGGAGATGGGAGTCAGATGAGTTACTGGCCTTAAAGTAGCAATAAAACATACTCATTTCAACGTAGATCGTGCAAAGTTTCTGAGCTTTCAGAAAGGCTGGATTTCAACCTCTGTTTTGCATCCCATTTCCTTGGTTAGTGTGCAATGTGGTGTCTTGACAATCACTTTTTTTACTCCCAGGATTTCTGGGAGAAACTTTAAAACACTTAAAATAATATCCAGTGTTAAACTATCCCAAATACTCAGGAGAAAACCCAGTATGAAGTGTTTCCACAAGCATTTTATTGCAATTTTCTAAAGCAAGTTTCTTATAGATCTCCATCAGTCTCCACCTTTAAATACCCCTCCATTCCCTGTTTCTTGACACTTATAAACCCAATCTATAAAAATCATTTAAAATGTCCATCAATAGGATATCAGTTAAGTTAAAAAAAAAACTCTATCAAAATTCAATGATATGTATCTTTTAAAAAGAATGCAATAGATCTGCATAAAATCATCATGAAAGGATATTCTTGATGTAACTGACATTGACAGAAAATGAAGGTTATAGAGAAGTTGTCACGCTTTCTCTGTAAAGGGTCAGATAGGAAACATTTTAGGCTTTGCAGGGCCATATTGTTCTTTTCTGCTGTTTTGGCATGAAAGCAGCCATAAACAGTATGCAAACAAATGAGCATGGCTGTATTCCAATAAAACTTTTTACAAGTTTTTATAAAAACAGGCAGAGAGCTCACAGGCTGTAGTTTGCAGACCCCTGTTATAAACCATGTAGAATGGGAAATAATGTGTTATCAAAACAAATATTTGGAAGGATGTGTACAAAATTGTTTAATGTTTACTATATTTTAGAGATGCAATAATGGAGTGATTTTATTAGCATTTGATGTGTTATAATAAGCAATGATTGGTTTTATTATCAGCACAAACAATGATGACACTACCACTTTGATGAAAAATCAGATTTTTGTATCATTCTGGATGGCTCAGTCCAAATAAATAATATTTAACTATATTTTTACTACGCTGTCAGACCAATTGCTCGTATTTTATTCTTTGGAGGCAGGAACCAGAAGTAAACTAATTAAATTTATACAAGAATAGAGTGTAACTACCCTCAATTGTGGTCAAGTTTTTAGTCTTGAAGAGTATATATCTAGATATACAGTGGAAGTCTATCTTTAGCTATACTCTCATCTCATACTCTAGAATAAGGTCAATCTTGATGCAAATCCTTAGGGAATGCAAAATTTGAAATATAATAAAACCTTAGAACTGTGGTTGTTCTGGAATCTCTACAACCTGATTTTTGCTTTATCAAAGCATTGCCGTTCTTTTGCATGATATTGCCCTAGATTGGAAGGCACCTTTAGTTTTTTTCTGTCACGTGCATTAATAAACCCAACTGAAAGAAGAAAGCAGCTTACCTAAAAGTCTATTCTGTGTGGTTATCTCTTTTGCCTGACGACAATGTTGAAGATGGGATTTGAGCATGGGACAGGATCAGTGGCTGGGCATGACTAGCTCTGTAGGTCCCTTCCAACCCTGAGGTTCTCTGATTTCCTGATTCAACCGTTGATCAGATTGAGTACCTTACATGGTTCAAATCCTTTACTGGTCTTGAGATGAAATGAATGGCCATAATTCAGCATTTTAGATTCAATATCCAGGTCTAGTTGACTGAACAAGAAAATTAAAGTGTAGCCCAGGTTAGAGCTCATGTTAATGAAAATGAAAGCAGAAACTAAACTCTTAGGTATTGAATGGCCTGTCTTCCACTTGACTCCAAAATACCAAGCCAAACATTTTCCTATCAATGAAGACTGCTTTTGGTGGATTTCAAATAGCAGTTAAATTGAGCAAAGCTATAGTTTCTAATTTACTAATAATTAGAGGAAAGTCTCTTTAAAACCTTTAACTAAAATAAGCTTTGTATTTTCAAATACAGGATCATGGATTGACAAATATATATTTAGTGAATATATGGTTCATATACATCGTTCATCAAGTTACTAAAAAAATTAATTAAACCATTTTTCCTATTAGAGCAATAACAATTATTCTACTGTCTTTCCACAGTTATTAATATAATGAATTCTCTAATAAACACGGCTGGACATGCAAATTTGTCCTCCTTTTCTGGAGAAATGTCTAGGAGGAAAATAAAATGCTTTGGCACCTAAATTTCTTTATTTGTTCATTCACAAACATTTAATAAGGATCATACTATATGGCAAATCCTGTGTTATGTGCTGGGGATGAGTCACTAATTTGCTGTGTGATCTCGGGCAATCTCCTTCACATCTCTGGTCTCCCTTGTTCTATTGACCTCATTAGAACAAAAATCATTCAAAAGACATTTATAGCCTCAGGAGGATCATAAGGATCCATATAGTCAAGTTGCTTTCCAAAAATTTGGGCAAGTTTGCAATGCTATCTGCAGTCTTAGGCTGCACTAATTTCATCATAACCTTGCCATCAAGGACTTTGTGTCCCACTTAAAATTTTAGTCATTTAAATGAGTAAAAAATGGCATGTGATTGTTTTGCTTTTTTCCTTCCTGTATTATTAATGAGTTTGAAGAACGCACAACTTTGGCTCTAAGTGAAATGCAGTTTCAATTCCATATCATGTTCTTAGATTTTGTTTGCCAAGAAAATCCTTTTTTTAGTGGCAGGAAGTAGAATAAAGGGCAGGAGAGAAAAATGCTTTTAAAACAAACTCATTTTATGGGGAAAAAAACTATTTGAGAAAACTGTTTCCATGACACATCACACATTGATAATGCAGCGATGCTTCAAATGTTTCAATTGAATTATTTTATCTCATTCTCCAAGGAAAATCCTCTATTTCTCTGTTTTTATCCTTATTCCAAATGCCACATGTGTATTTCCATCCCTATTTCACTTTTGGAAATAACATTCCAAGCAACAAGGCAGTAGCATTTCTCTTTAGTCGTTAATAAATGATCGTGAACACTTCAAAATGCAAAATACTATGTAAATATTTGGGGATGATGATGATAAGAATACATCACAGGTAAACGGGGAAAGCAAATGAATTATTTGAAGTTTGCTTAATATTTGCAAGCCATTTTCAGGGAAAGCCTTGAGTGTCACCTTAGTCTTCTTGGACCATCATAATAAAATATCGTAGACTGGGTGGGTTAAACAACAGAAATTATTTTTTTGCACTTCTGGAGGCTGGAAAGTCCATGAACAAGGGTCTAGCAGGGTTTCGTTTCTGATGAGGGCTCTATTCCTGGTGTGTAGATCGCTGCCTTCTTCCTGTGTGCTCATGTGGCGGGGGGCGGCGCGGGGGGAGGGGTGCTGGCGTCTCTCCTCCTTCTTACAAGGGCACCAGTTCTGTGAGATCAGGGCTCTATCCTCATGATCTCACTTAACCATGATCACCTCCTTAAAACCCTACCTCTGGTACAATCATGTAGAGGGCTAAAGCTTTAACATACGAATTTTGAGGGGACACAGTTCTGTTCATAGCAGGTGTATATACAGAAATCAAACTACTGCTAGTCTAGAGCAGTTGCCAGTATCCTAATATGCTGTCTTGCCCTCATTTTTTGTCACCATTGGTTCATAGGCATCAGAAGTGTTTCTCCTCTTCTTCCCTCTGGAAACCATGGACTGGACAAAAAGATTCAAGATGGGGCTTGGGTGATTTCTTGTCCATTGTCTTGTCAACCATAAGAGGTGGTCGTAAAGCTGATAGAAGATCATAGACTCAGAGATCTCAACCAGCCAGACCAAACCTTACACTCAGTTTTGCAGATGGAGAAACTGAGGCTCAGAACAGCGACAAGACTTGCCATGGGTCATTCTGCTAAGCAGTTATCCACATGATCCTGGAGATCTTTTGACTCCCATGACAGTGCTCAGTGTGGTAATGGATGTGATTCTGCTTCCAAATGGAAGATGTTATGGAAGTGAATTCCAACTTCATGGAATAAGTCTTCACATCAGTTAGGATATTTGTGGTTGCAAATAACAAATTGACTCTGATCCTAAGTATAAATGATACTGGGGCTCACATCATTGGTGAGGAGGGAAGGACTTGGTTTGGTGACTGGGCAGGGTCACCAGCATCATATACAGGATACCATCCCTGCTGTTGGAGGGCAAAGCCCCTGCCATCATCATGTGGAGTGAATTTAAATCAGTCCTTTGTCTTTCAGGGACCTTATAGGATGTTAGAGTGCCAGACAGGAAGGTTCTGATCACCCTCTTGTAGATCATATGTTTATGCCTTTCCTTGCTGGAACCGAAAAGAGAAAAGCGAGGCTCCAACCCTTATATCTTCCATAAGGAGATGTGGGCCCTATTTCTATAAAGAATTAGGGGATATCCCAAAACAGAAAGTGGTTAGGTGCAAGATACTCAAAAAACAAAATAGAGCAAAAATAAGTATCTACTACAGTCTCTAGTGTCAGAGCTTCTATAGTCAAAGATGGTTTGTGTCAAGGTAAGTTAGTTTCAAGTAAAAGTTTCATCTTTCAGCTTTCCCTAGAGCTCTCTGTTCTATTGTTAGACAGTGTACATTTGGTATTACCAATCTAATGTTGAATTTTCTTCTTTTATATTTGTTGATTTTAGCATTCCATTCTGATTGTGTCTCTAGAGATATATAGTGACTTGTATGTTTCAAAATGGCTTTATTAACCTACTTTATTAGCTTATTACATACTATTAAGAGGGATATCTCAGTATCCTCTTGGAGATCTTTTTCCAACCACTGACAGAATGCAGGTATATTTGTTCATTTATGATCTGGCTACAAAGAAATTATATACACATGGGAGTGTTTGACTACATGGTTCACTTTTTCACTTGTAGAACTGACTAAAACAGAATTAAGTCTCAATCATCAGTCCCTTAAACAGAAAGAGATATATTTATCTTCACAAAAGAATGAAATTTTGTCAACAGCAATATTATCATCCCAGATTATGTGTGTTCTGAGATCTCAGTATCCTACCTTTTGCTACATAGCCCATGGCCATCATGTGTCTCCCAGAGCATAGCCAAGAAAGGAAGTTCAGGAACTCGTGTTCTTTGGGTGAGATAACATATGGATCTTTATTTAGTCCCTAACACTAGTATCTCCACCAATTTCTTTTTTAGAATCAGATTTGCAGTTTCTGCTAAACGGGATTACAATACTGCCACTCAGAATGGCACCTGGCCACTATTCATGGATCCGTCTAAGAATGTGATAAAGTTGTCCCCTTCGTTGCTGGCAAGCAGGACAATGTGCTATTGGGTCAGCCACTGGCTTGAGAAGTAAGGGGAGGTAGGGATGGGTGCCTACCATTTGCAATATTTATTGGTTTCACAAGTGCACAAGAGAAAATAGGGGACTGCCTTAATCCATATTTTTGATCTTTGACTGAAACATTTAAAAGCATATTTCTGAACTAAGTGTGACCTAGGTCCATTCCCATGGTTACACAGTGGAATGGGCATTCCATCTTTATAAGTGGTAGTTGCCAAGGGGAGTTGTGTCTGTGTGAGCAGCACTAAGCTTTGCAAATAAACTTGTATACTGCTACTGCAATGAGCTGTTTTTCTTTACCCTTGCCCAGGGTGACTCCTTACCAGCAGGTGGCAGAACTTGGTAAAACTCTTGTGACATGACTCTGTCCCCCATCCTCAGCCTCTTCCCTCCCAGAGACTTGATTGCTGTCCATTAGCCTTGGGGTAGCTTGCTTTTGTTTTCTCAACCTCTTCCCACGGTAACATTGGAAAAAGATTTCCTCAGATTTTGCCTCGAGCTCTACCATTTTTTTTTCCTTCGCAACACCCGAGTCTTCCTTCTTTAAGGATTACCTATATCTTAATTCAGTAAGTCCAGAACACTGATGAACCTATCTTTATGGTTTGAATAGAGTCATATTAAAAATTTCCAGTGAATTCCTACCATGTAATTTTACATCTGAAAATGTTCCGTATATCGTAAATGCAATGGAAGCTGTTTCAAAGGTGAAGCACGTAATATCTAATGGAAAGCATGAGGAAAGTACAAATGCAATTTGTTGTTAGGGCATTTTTTACTAAGCCCATGCCATCAGGAGCTTAGAGAATATTGGAAGAATTCTCTGTAACATACCAAATAATTTGTTAATAATTTTGTGTGAATTTTACAGGACTGATTTTTTTGGTCTGATATTTCTATACAGTTTACATAAAAATTCATCTCAACTGAAGCCATATTCTAATTTTAATTTCTGTGTTACAGAAAAAAAAAAGTATTCTACTTTTCAACATGCTGGGGCAACAATGTTCAGATTTTTGCTGAGATGAGAGATCAATGTGATATTTCCATCATGCCTTTTTAAAGACATTCTTTGCAGTGTAATTGCTAAGACAATTAGCTGCAAGCTACAGTTACTATCTCTTAGAAATGAAGGCTGCTTCCCAATGCAAGAATCATGCTACCCTTCGGTAGTATTGATAAGATGAAGAGCCATTTTGGGTGTTATGATTCTGAAATGGCTGGTGATCCATGCTTCAGAGTGGTCATGGGTCAGTTCTAGTCAACTAACATTTATGACTTTGAGGATCTGAACTGGGGCTTTCGATTCAGCTCAATCAGGTGTCTGCAAACAAGCATCTGTTATGTTTAAGTCTCCCAGTGTCTTTCTCTTAACTCTGTTACTTCCCCTAAATCAAATGCTTAGTTTAGCTGAGCCTGAAAATTAAAAAAAAAAAAAAAGTTTAAATTTAAAAAAAAAAAGTTTTAAAAAATACAAAACAACTCCAAATGATTTCAATGGGATACTTAACTGAAAACTGTTGTCAACAGGCACAAAGAAAGTGTGTGGAAGGGTTTAGAATGGAAATGGCCTAATTTCTTTCATGCCCATTAAACTGTTATTAATAAAGAGAGCAATAACCCAGCCCAGATTATACAGTGCATTCAAGGACTTTCTACCAGATAAGTTTCGTTAAAGCATCATAATAATCAGGTTGCAGCAGTACTTTTGAATGGTCTTGCACAGCATGGAATTACATCCTGAATCTACAAACTTTATGATTTTGAGTATGTTGCTGATCTCATGGTAGCACTGGTTTCTTCATCGTAAACTGGGGGGCACATCACTGTTAGATTAAAAAACTTTTTCTTCCACACACAGATATTTATGAACTTCTGTTATGTGCCTGACACCAGCTAAATCATTGGAGATTTAGGTAAAAAGTCAAACAACAAAAATCAGACCATGCTCTTGCCCTTAGGAAGCTTATATTCTAACAAGGCTCAGGAGTCATCGATACTATTATTGTATCCTAGATGTCTGCTGAGGCAAATTGCTCTTTGAGATTGAAATTAAATAAACTCAGACTTCTTGTTATATAATCATTGAATAATTTAGCATCCCTCTTTGATAGCATCAGAAATTCTTGGAGGAAAAGAGACTTACCTTTGTATTTTTCACTTCTGGCTCTGAATTCTTGGTTTCACTACCTTAGTGCAGTTTAGGAATCTTCTCACCGATCAGCTTATACTGCCTCTCTTCTGTATACTGGGCACATTCTAAGCCTTCAGTCCCCCAAAGTTTTCACCAACACAAGGGTATGAGTTAAGCAAAATGGCTGCATGTTATTTGGGACCACAGAAGTAGCTTACATCACAAATGACTTAAAATTTAAATACCCATCTTCTCTTGTCAAAAGCCTTGTGGCTGTAGCCCCACCAGAAATCTCTAATGGGCTGTTTCTTTTCTGGGCCTGTCTTCCGCCATATTGCTAAACTCCTCCATCCTTAGTCCAAGGACTTGAGGCCTTATCTGCCAAACCCACAGTAATCAAATGAGTGTTGTATCAGATACAGATATCTACCCTGTTTAGAGGAACTGTGGTACTTGTAATGAAAGTAACATTTTCCCCTCTCCATTGTATTACTATTGTTGTTTGGTTCTTCAGAGAATTGAGTTATCTTTGTTTTATTACATAACCGCTGACTGTTTCTTCACAACCATGACTTTGATGAACATAGGTCAGTAGGACTGTCCCTGTGACAAAAGAAATTCAGCCACACATGTAATTTTATAATCTATAGCATCATACTTTTATAGTAGTCTCTTAAGTGGGGATGGAGTATAAAGGGAAGAACTTGAGAGGCAGAGAGTGGGTGACCACAGGAGCACACAGGTCCCATCTCAATAGCCATAGAATTTGAATTGCTAAAAGGACCCTTAAGTAAATGAGAACTTTAAGCAGCACTTCAGCCTCTCCGTTGTGGCCTGAAGAGGCCCAGTTCAAAATCACAGATGCTATTACGAAGCAGGGAAATTCCTCCGCTTGCTCTTTATTGCCTTTAGAAAGATTTCTGATTAAGCTCTGGTTTAAGGATACGTCCTAATACCAATCAGTGAACCTTCACCAGCCACTTTGCTTGGGATAAATTTGAAATGACAGCGTGTGCCCTCTGGAAACTGTAGAGATAGATACAGCCTCATATTATGCTGGGCCCGCAAGTCCAGAGAGTGCTTTTGGAAACATACACCTTCCACCCACCAGCTCAGAGTGTTTTATCAGCACTTTACTAATGTGGTTTCCAATGAAGGTCAGAAAGTTAAACTTATCACCCAGTAGCCAGAGTTGATAGTTCATATCTTGATCTTATCACTGAGCCTCTTTTTCCCATTCCAATTGCTTTTTGAGGGCTTAGAACTATTCACTTGGGGGAACTGTTTGCTGTGAGCAGGCGTCTAAGTAAAAATAAAAATCAAGTCATATACGGCAGAAACAAAATGTCCGAAGCAATAGCGCAATTTGCTCCCCAAATGTGAAATCTGACCCATCCATTTTTGCCAGAATGATGTGACCTGGTAACAAAGTCACTATTTTTTTTTCTTTTGTCCTTGTTTCCTCATCCTTAGACGTCAAAGAAAAGCCCATTTTTGAACAGGTATCTGTCAAAGGAATCTGCTTTTGCTCTTTCCACCTTCCATTCAAATGTAATTGATGGCAGCAGCATCACAAAACTTTTTAAAGGAACCTTCTCTTGAAATATAATAGAAAAGGATTCATTGAAAATGGCTATGCAGCTAGATCCTTGTGTGTCCTGTGCATTGTAGGGTGCTTAGCAGCATTTGTAGCCTCCACCACCCTAGATGCCAGTAGGACACTCCCCACCAACCTGTGATAACCAAAAATGTCTTCAGACATTGCCACATGTCCCCTGGGAAGCAAATTTCCCCCTTGTCCCAGTGGGGAATTATTGATGTAAAGTGAGGTTAATGCTTCCTTTTGGAGGTTGCTAGCAGGATTAAAGGAAACTTTAATCCTTTATTAAATTAAAGGAAATTGTGTGCAAGGTGAGACCAAGAAATCTGCCAGTTGTGAATGCTGCGAGGCCTGCAGTCTTCACGCACAAACAGATTGATTTACTCAGACACAAAACTCATAGGGCAGGATTAGTCTCAGCAAAGGTACATGAAGCTCCATTTCACAAGGGTTCTTAGAAACAACTGAAAAAGAAAATATTAAATTGGCAAAGGATACAGGTGCGCCGGAGTCCCGCCTGCACCTTGGATGTGAAGGTTCACCCAGTATCTTGCATCATTTCTTTTTGAGTGTTACAGTTAGGATTGTGAAAACACTGCCTGACACAGTATATTGTCAAAAAATTTTAAAGGGTGGAAGGGAAGACAGTCTCTGAAGAATAGCCCCAAGACCCAGTAATCATGTAGGTATAGGCTAAACCTCAGCATCCTTTTATAAACCCCCAGGTTCAACTCATGTTGGTTCATGTCTTGACTCTCTGAAGTCTACTGACTTAATCTTTGCAGTTGCTTTACTGTTCTGTGCCTTAGTTTCCTCATCTGTAAGGTAGGGATATTAATAGTGCCTATTTTAAAGAATTGTGGTGAGGATAAAATAATATGTGAAAAGTATATGCTTGGTATATTAGATGTTGAATTAGTGTTAGCTAATATCATTGTTATCATCATCATTTTCTTATAATAGTTATAGAGTGAAACAGATTTATTTTGGATCTCAGGTACAGAAAGTTTTGTTAATCATACTCTTCTGTTCCTGGCACAATTTTATTATTGGTCTGTATAAGGCTCTATTTTTAAGAATAAAATGAGTGCTTTCATTCTCATAACCCATTTCCACTGCTTTCCTCTTGCCATAGAAAATTATTCACCTGTAGTTATTGAATATCTTTTTGTTTGTATATGTTCTTACAAAATGTATATTGTCTTATATGCACACACCTTTAATTTTTATAATTGATACTGTGTTATATCTAATTTTTTTATTTTTACTGTTTCTGCATGTTTATGTATTGTTTTGCAGTTGCCTGATGTTTCGTAATACACATCAACATGTTTTACTTTTGTACTCTCCAGTGAAAAGCACCCAAATGGCCTCTGATTCTCCACAAATAACACAATCGTGAATATCCTCATTCATAAATCCTTATATATGTGAGAAAGTATTTGGGATAAACATTGCTGACACATTCCTGTTCAAAAGCTGATAAGGAAACCATTCCAAATTTGTGGTCTTGCCACATCAGTGTAACTATCGCCTGCAGTTTTGTACAAAGCAATAACATAAACATATCAAGATGATGACAGTGATAGATACATCTATTTATTGCATGGTTTTTTAAATATGCTAGATAGCTGATGTCCGCAAGACCACCTTCACATTCAATAACTTGCTAGGAGGACTCAGAGGACTCAGTATACAGTCAGCCGTACTCATGACTATGATATTGTTTTAGCAAAAGGCTGTCAAGCACAATCAGCAAAGGAAAAAGGTAAGTGGAGCCAAGTGCAGAGCTGTCTCCCAGTGGAGTCACACTGAACACACTTAATTCCCCCAACAGCGAGTTGTGAAAACACCTATAAAATGTTGCCAACCAGGGAACCTTGTTTTTATTGGGGCTGGTCACATAGGCAGACTGTTACTTGGATATATCAACATTCCACACTCCCAGAAGGAAAGCAGATGTTCAGCATAAACCATACTGTTTACACAAACAGTTGAGGAATAGCTGTTTTTATCAGTTCTGAGAATGGTGGGAACCATCCCCAAATCCAAGTTCCCAAACCCCAGCCAAGGACTAACCTTATAAGCAAGGCTTTCAGAGGACAGCAGTCAGGCCCACCCAGTATGTTAACTCTTTTCTGCACATTTGACTTTTATTATCTGTCAGTACACACAAAAGCAGGTAATTATATTCTCATTTTAAAATGAGGAAACCAAGGCTTAGCAAAGGTAAGCAACTTGCCCTTAGTCAAAGAGCTCAGAAAAGGAGTCAGGATGTACCCTAAGCTTCCCAGGTAGAAAGCAGCCTCTTTTTTTAAACTGCTTTCAAAAATTGACATTCTCTCTGCTATTAATTTAGGCTCATTCTTAGTAATTAGACACATAAGATTTAATAATTTTTTTCTTTGCTGAAAATAGCTCGACCTGTCATTTTCTTATTTTGGAAGCAGATTATGGAAAAAAACCTTAGGTTATTAAATTGACCTAAGTGTAGGGTTTGGCCATTGCCACAGTCTTGAGAAAGGAAACTTTAAAAACAAAAACAAAAACAAAGAACTGCTTAGATGGTGGGTATTTTGAACCACTGAGAGGAAAGTTAAAATTTTTGTTATTTTCAACAAATATAAAGTAAGGTTAATTCCTACATTGCAATCAGTTTAGAAAATAGTGTCTCTTTTCTGACTGAAAGGAGAATCACTCACTATATGCTAAGCATTCTACGTGCATTCTCCTTGCTGTAGACACAGACACTAATGCTTACAGATGCTCAATTTGCCAAATGTCATCTGTCTAGTAAATGGGAGGAATGAGGATCTGAACCAGACTGATGCCAACGCCGTGGCCTATCTGTGTGCTCTACTGTCACCCCCAAATACTGTTCTAATGATCTGGGGTCAACCATATTGGAAAACAAGCCACCACGAACTGAGGAGGAGAACAAAGGGCCAAGTTGGTGTTTGACCCTCCTTGAAACCCCAGTTCAGCACCGGCTCTGTGAGCATTAGCAAGCCCCTGTCTCTGCGCCCCTGTCCTCTTGTTTCCATAAGGAGGCTAATGACTCCTGCCCTGCCACCTCTTTGGTGTTACTGTGGAGATCACATAGGACAGCAGATACAAAAGTATTTTGAACAGTTAAAGGGGGCTTATCAGTTATTACTCTAATTTGCACAAAGGTCTTGTATCAGGGCATAAAACTGAAAATTCCACAGGCAGGTCCGTTACAACGTGCAGCTCGGTAAGAGGGCTGAAACATGTCAACACAAGTTGGTTTCTCCCTGTGCAGTTCTCCGGCCCCATTTTCCCTTACGTAAGCCCGTTCTCAATGGTGTCTCCCCTTGTGGTTATGCAGTGGGTATAGCAGTTGTTGACCTTGTCTCTGAATGTCAAATGCCTCAGGAAAGACAGGGCAGCTCAAACTGAGACTCCCAGAATCAAGTCTCATTGCTTCTGATTGGCCTCAGTTGGGTAACATGCCTGGCTATAAACCAATACCTATCACCGGGAGATGCCAAATGCTCATTGGTGAGGCCCAGGCCATGTGCCACCATCGTGGCTGAGCGTGGAACCAACGTTATCGGAACCACTCAGAAAGGCAGTATAGGCCCACTTAGTGGGTCTCCAAGAGGTTCATACCAAAAGAAGGATGATTATATTGGTAAGGAAGATTTGGTGGCATTTTATGCTTTAATCTTATCAAAACATCATACATCTAACAAACAAATAAGTTCCACAATCTGGCTGCCATATAACAGGCAAAAGTGAGATGTGCTTTTCCGAACATAGAGTTTGAGAGGGCAGAAATGTAATTCAGCGATAGAGGAATTCCCTGCCTCTCCAATCTCATTTAAGGCTTTATTTTTCAGCCCTTGTCATATTGGTCCATTTAAAGAAGACTAACTATATAAGATAATTATGAAGATAGTATTTAATTAGTTTTGGTTTCCTATAAAGGTAGTTGCTGCAAACCTGGCCAGCAATGCTGATAGACATTAATGAATGAAGCCATGTGATTAAAACATCTGTCATTGTCAAACGGGGTCGATTCAGGGTGGGGACTGACCTGTCGTTGGAACTGTGATGATGGCCACAGAAAGCCAAATTAGCTAAACTTAATGTTTCCCTAATCATTAGGCGATTGAGCTGACAGTGATTGGTCACAAACATGCACCGGTGAGCAGTAATGAAGTTGCTACCAGATCAGTTCAGCATAGGTTTTTCAGGCTAATTAGCTAGACAAAAATGTTAATTTAATCAAAGAAACATGGATTCATTAAAGGTGTATAAGAGAGCTGGAGGAGAAAATTGGCTCAGTCATTGAGGAGGTAAAATTATAGCTGCCAAGCAAGTCATCACCTTACAAAATCATTCCTCAATTTACACTATCTCTTAGAAAAGTCTAGTTACACCTAAACATCTCACATGGTCTTTTTTCTTCAGATCTGATTATTGTAGAGGAGAGATCATCTTCAGAGCAATGCAGAATAAAAGCAAATGCTTATCTCATTTTATCCCCAGAGGATTAATTAATTCCTGTAAAAAATATTCTTTTATTTTGATTTACGGACTGCTGGAATAGAAACAGTTCTTAGAGATTATCTAAATCATGCCATTCTATGTACAGAAAGAAAACAAGGCACAGAAAACTACATGCCTTGCTCAAGGCCACACAGCTTCGCACATTTTAATGAGTTCCTTAGACACAGGATTCTCTGTGTCATGTAATTTGTGCATTAAATATTGCAAGTGGGGTTTTCTCCTTTTGACGCTATGCTAGGGACATTCTCAGGTATTTTTCTTTTTTGCTTTTTTACAGAGAGACATTTATCTCAAAAGATTACAATCTAACTGTACTTGTAATTGTGAAGAAAATGAAAGATCATATACGATGTACAAATGCAATTTGTTTATTTCTTGACATGGGATCATACATGTGAAATGCTGGAAGTAACAAGTGCTATTTAGATATCAGCTCCTGCTACATTAAGGACTAAAATTATTTTCTGTGTCTGCTCTTGAATATCTCTTTGGAAAGCAAAAAGGAGATACAGGCATTCCTTTGCAAGTTCTGTATGCTATTACTAGCGCAGGCCTCCAGAGCCCAAGTATACTAACATCCACGGGCTACTAACCGCTTAAAAAATTAATTTATCTATTTGTCTATCCATGTGTTAATTTCATTAATTCTTCCGAAGAGGAGTTGTGGAGGAACATTGTGTAGTTTAGGCCTCTGGAGAATTCTTTCTGGGTTGGGAGGGAAAGAAACTCTTGAATCCCTGTGTTTACCCAGGCGATTTTCTGTCTAAGATCCTGTTTGTCCTCATCTTAAGCTGGTGAAATTCTGTTCATCTTCCCATGCTCAGTTTAAATATCATTTCCTCTAATATTCCACAGTTTGGATATTATTTCCTCTAAGTAGCTCTCCCTGGTTCCCAGACCAAATGGGGGCCCATCTGTGTGCCCCCAGCTCTGAGAGCCTCTGTTTATCTTGGCAGCTATCACTCTGATTTAAAGTAACCTGCCTAGTCCTTCCCCGACCCCTTGCCCATTAAAAAAAAAATAAAGTAACCTGCTTAGTCACCTGCCTCTCTCACTAGATCAGAGCTTCTCAAAGTATGGACCAACCACATCAAAATTGTCTGGATCATTTGTCAAAAATTTGAATTGCTTGTCTGTGCTGCACACTTAACCAGAGGGGAAGAGGTATTATATAAAGTGGATTTTAGTGTGTTTCTTAGGTGATTCTTACACACTATAAGGTTTTAAAACACTGTATTGTTCTCTGAGCTAGGCTGAAGGATAAACAGGATCACAGGAACTACTAAATATTCATTGAATTAATGCATGAATGAATGGATTCTGATGATATCGAAATCAATAGTCAAGTCATATACTAAGAATATTCCCAAAGAATTGGACTCATAGCTTTGCTGGTATAGGTTCCTGTTTCTTGTCTCTGATGTTGTAGAAGCTTAGGAGTAATCACATTCTGGAAGTTCAAAGGGTCCCTGAAAATACTCCAATCCACTTCTGTGGTTGACATGGCCAGATGGAAAGAGACTCGCCTAAGGTCACAGAGCACATTAACGGCAGAGACTGAATCAGAACCCGTATTTCCACGTCTTCCATTACCTTTCCTGTTACACTCCTGGTGCTGCGGCTGTACCCTGTGAAGGGGCAAAACTATTCTTTGCAGTCTCTTTCAAGGAAATGTCCAAACTCTCTGGTTTTAGAATGAATCAGAAACAAATCAAATTTTTCATAGTTCACATGTAACTAACATCCACCCCTTTCGAATGGAGAGGTTCTTATCAAAATGTCAGGGTGCTGATTATTTCAAGTTGCAAAAATCAATTAGGAAGGCCAGCCTCATGGAATTGGAATATCTTGTGTCCAGAAAGGCCCTCACTACCATTTAGTCCATGTCCAGCGTGTCACATAGTTTATTCTTTCCCACTCATGTGCCATGGTCTTTGATATATCCAAATACCAAACATTTCCCTTTGAATGAACTTTTACAGAAATACTAAGCTCATCCTGATTAGTAATATTCATGCAATTTTGTGTTTGTTCTGGTGTTTTTTTCCTAATACTTATTTTAAAATATTATTTTAAATACCATCCTTGTACCATCTAAGTTAATTTACATATAATCGATGGCACGTACATCATGCTTTGGGATATGACTTCCTCATTGTTTTAGTTAGATTCTGTCATCCTCCCATTACACCCTGAAGGGGAATAGTCATAAATTTTCAAAAGAAATGATTTATGGTCTAATTTAAATGAAAATAAAGATGGTATTCTAGGGTCACCTTAATTCCTGTCAAGTGTTGTCTATGGAAAAGCATGGTCGATAGTCTTCTATTTTAATACCGTGCCCAAAGCCATTTGGTTATTTTTAAAAAAAGATACTTGGCACAAAGATTCCTAGGGTAGAAATTAAGGTTTCTGTGTATGTTTAGCAAATTTTACAACATATAAAAGCTGTTTGAATGCTGTGATTAAACAATGTGAACAGCGTTGTGTTAGCATCTAAATTTGACATAATTTTCAAGAAAACAGAGTCCTGGTAACAGATGAAAATGTTTGATATTTACCTAGTAACAAAGGGGAGTCACAATTGACCCCTGATTGTTTATGTCTTGACCAAGAAGGAAGGTGGCAGTTCAGGAAAAATGAAGAGGAGATAACTAATATCACTCTTTTGGAGGGGGAGGGGAATATATATGTTAACTTTTTGAAATGATAACCAACTTTAAGTTTTGGAATCACCACTGTGACCCATCATAAGGGGATATTTGCATGGGCACTCCCCACTGTTTTCAGCTGCATATTTTCTAAGTTCGAGGCAGAGAAGCTATGAGAATCCTGGAATCCCAAATAATATTACATTTAGAGGGATTGAAGGCTTATGCCTAAGTGTGCTACCTAGAGGATACATTGAGAAGCCTGGATTTGCAACCTCCAAATGGCACCACACTCAACTGGGAGTTTCAGGGTCTCCATGAGGGCTATGAATTAGGAGAGCATATTTGTCAGATTTGGGGACAGTAGGAGATCAAGCTCTTTGGAAAACCATAAATGAGTTAATGTAGTGTTCAGGACAAGCTGTGAATTGGCCTCTCAAAGGAGGTTTGTAGTAATAACCTGCTGTAAAAATTACCACTGCTTTTCTGGCGGTTTTGACCATATGCTCCTGCTCTGAGAGCTGACATTTTCTGGCAGTCACTGTAGCTTAAGGACCTATTATTCTGTGCAGTGGACTTTGGCTCCGTTTTCTGTGTGCTTTCAGGTGGGCAATTTGCAGCAAGGGAAGGAAGCCAATGGGAGGTTAAGTAAAGATGGAAGGATCTTTTTCAAGAGGCTGTTTTCATGGGCAGCAGCAAGGAGAACATAAAGAGAGGTGTTTACATTTCTAAATGATAGAAAGGAAACTTTACTTCCACTCCCACCTCTCCCAGGAAGCTTTCTTCAGCCCCTCCGGCTCATGCTGTTCTCTCCTGTTTATAAAATTGCAAAGTACCTGTAATCTCTGCTGCAATATTTGCCAATTAGTTATATTCTCCCATCTCTTTTCTTTTCTCCTTCCATTCTTCACAGGGAACCCTAACCAAGTGGCATCCCATTTTCTACATTTTTAAGTCTTTTGTACCCTTTATAGCATCTAGTTTAATTATGACAGCCAGAGAGGCTAATAATAGTAATAGCTGCGGCAGTACTTGTAGTAATAACAGTCATAACAGACTTAACATGTATTGAATGAGTTTTAGGTGGCAAACGCTGTTTAAGCTTTCTAGGAATTCAGTCTTTTAATCTTTGAACAACCCTGAGCGAGTGGCTGTTATTTTCTTCATTTGACAAATTGTAGGGGCATTGAAGGCAAGAAGTATGTTAAGAGTATGTGCAAAGTGAGAGCAAATACTCAGGCCCAAGCAGTCTGACCTCACAGCTGCCACTGCTAACCCCTGGGCCCTTCCCCTAGGCAGTGAAAAATAAGGAATAGCGTCTGACCTTTCTAGAGAAGTTAGACTGCACCAGGCACTGCTTCAGGTGCCGTCGAGGTGGAATCCTATTTAGCTCAGTAACCCAATGAAGTAGGTGCTCTTTCCAACCCCCTTTTCCATTTGAGGAAACTGAGGTTCAGAGAGGTTATTAGTTGCTCAGGATAATGCAGCCGGAATGCAGAGAAGTTGAGGATCTCTCTCTCTCAATGATGGTGCAACACTGTGCTTCAGGACATACTTAACGTTTATCCGGGTGGTAAAAAAAAATATTATTTGCGTGAGCATTCCTCCTTGGGGAAACGTCCTCATTTCTCAAGAGAAATGGATTTTGCATGGCTTTCTTTATTTAGGATAAAATTTAGGAATCCTTTTGTTTATTGGTGTCCCGCAAGGAGCCTGTTGAAGTCTCTTTGCATAATCGCCCCCCCGCCCCAACGAGATGTTAACACCACAGATATACTATGTCTGTTTATGTACTATATGTGTATTTGTGCTTTCTACATGAGAAAAATAAGAAATTTTAGCCATCAAAAACCAATTTTTGTCTCATCAGGGCAATATCAGCCCAGTGAGAATGACTGAGTAAGTCTCTCTACACCCCCATTTTTAAGTTGCGTTACTTAGCATGTGTTCTTGAAAAGCAAGGCACGGGAAAATTCTGATGAAAGTGAGAGCTCACTGTGGAGGATGTTCCACTTAATTAGCCAGATCCTTTATGTTTATGCCCTTAATGAATACCTTTCCTGGTTGTATCAGATTGTTCTGCAAAAAAAAAAAAAAAAAAAAAGAAGAAGAAAGAAAGAAATGAGCGAGATTTGCCTTCTGTATCTTCTGCTCTAACTTTTGAGGCCCAGAACTCACAAGAGATCAATGCAACAGAAAGTCAGTGCTGTTTCTTCAGTTGAGGTGAAATTCATATAACATAAAAACAGCCATTCTAAAATGAACAACGCAGTGGCATGTAGGATATTCAGAATATTGTCTGACTGCCATCTCTCTTTAATTCCAAGGCATTTTCATCACCCCGAAAGGAAACCCCCATGTCCATAAAGCAGTCACTTCCCATTCTCACCCTTACCCACCCACACCAGCCACTGACAACCACCGATCTGTAGCTGTCTCTGTGGATTTATCTATTGTAAATATTTCACATGGATGAATTCATAGTATGTGGCTTTTGTGTCTGGTTCCTTTAACTTAGCATAATGTTTCTGCCCTAGTACCTCATTCCTTTCTATGGCCGACATTTCTTTTTATGGATTATGCCACATTTTGTTTACCCATTTGTCAGTTGATGGACATTTGGGTTGTTTCTACTTTTTGGCTATTATGAATAATGCTTCTATGAACATTTGTGTACAAATTTTTGTGTGGGTATATGTTTTCAATTCTCTTGAATGTGGAGTGAAGTTGCTGGATCATATGGTAACTCTAGGATTAATTTAGGGAGGAGCTGCCACACTGTTTTCCATTGCGGTTGTACCATTTTGCATTTCTACCAGCAATGTTAAAGGGCTCCAGTTTTTCCACATCCTGGCCAACACTTACCATTCATCTTTCTCATTATTGCTATTTTAGTGGGTGTGAAGTTGTATCTCATTGTGGTTTCAATTTGCATTTCCCCAATAAGGAATGATATTGAGCATAATTTCCTGTACTTATTGGCCATTTGATTTATCTTCTTAAGGGAAATTTCTGTTCAAATCCTTTTCTCTCCTTCTTTTTTCTAAAAATTGTGTTGTCTTTTTATTAAGTTGTGAGCATTCTTTATATAATTTCAGGACACTAGGCCCTTATCAGATGCAAACTGCAAATATCTGCTCCCATTCTATGAGTTTTCTTTACACGTTCTTAATGATGTCCTGTGAAACACAATAGTGTTTAATTTGGGCAAAGTACAATTCATTGTTTTTTTTTTTCCCCCTTTGTTGTTTGTGCTTTTGGTGTCATATTTAAGATGTACTGGCATTTTAATAGCTATTAAACCCTTAACCTAATGGATTGGAACTTTCATACTGTGATTTCGGGCCCCAAAGTAGGTTGGATCAAGACCAGTTTTGGTGGGTGTGGCCTTGGAGCAGCATCTTTCTAGTTCACATGTCATCAGCCTCCTACTTTGGACATAGTAAAGCGATCCTGAGGACAGGTAAGATGCACCTCTAACAGGTGTAGCTCCTTGGTCACAGGCATAGCTTTGGAGGCAAATAGACCTGACTTGCTAGCTGTGTGTCCTTGAACAAATTAGTGACCATCTCATAGTTTTCTTATTCTGTAAAGGGAGGATGATAACACTCTCCTTCATGCGGACCTTTTGTACACAGCTTCATTCCACATGTGGCACATAGTGCATGCTCACTAGATGTTCTCATTGTCATTTATATTATTAACACTTACTACTTTATTCTTTACTAATCATTACATATGATACAGAGGTAAAAATGCTCATTTCCACCTTCAGTGGTTCTGCATTATCTACACCACAGTTCTTTTCCTTTGGTGTGAATAATTGAATGATGATTATGCAGATAAACCTCTTGTATTTTCAGTGAAGATTTGCCATAGCCATGTGGCTTAGGTGTGTCTTTCTCCGTGGGTTTTATAATGAGAGGCCTATTGGTCACCTGTATAAGTGCAGGGACCATGTGCCTAGAAAAGTCCGTGGAATCCAGCCAAGGCTGTTTCCTCACCTCAGCTCTCTGCAGCTGATTGTTAGGACGCCATCAGACCATGAGGGTTCGTTTCATGCCCTTCCTGAGTGCTGCAAATGGGTAAATTTCTCACAGTCACCCAGGGTGGAAATGGCTGATTTGGATGGAAGAAATGACCGTGACCCTGTGTACTGTCACAAGCACACTTTCCTTCCTGTGAAATTAACTCCTTATCCAGGGAGGGAGGTAGCAGGCTGCTCTTTGAGACTGGAAGCTTCTATGTCTGGCAGTCCACTTTGGCCTCAAGTAACGGTGCCCTTGCCTGGGCTGCTTGACAATGTAACAGGGTCCAGGAGAAGTAAACAATAGATTTAGTTTAGAATTTGGCAGCAGGGTTGTTTTTCAGGGCAGGGGAGTGATTGAGTATAATTCTTCTACTAAGTGCATTGTTTTTGTTTATTTTTCTGAGCCGATGAAAAATATTCAAATCAGTTGAGTATGTTCTGCAGGTGTGACTGAGTTAACAAATAAGGACTCTAAGGATACTCTTAACCCTAGGGGTCTGGCTAATAGAATAGAAAAAGCATCAAGAAGGAATTGTTTTACACTGGTTTAAACATCAGCTCTACCATTCCCTATCTGTGGACCTTTTATATGTCTCTGTATCTCTGGAAGTCAGTTTCCTCAACTGTATAGTGAAAAAATGGGAGTGAAAAATTATTTTGGTGACTGTTCAAATATTTCATTTTTTTAAAGGCAATGCATGTACACTGCAGGATAAAATTCAAAGGTGCAAGAGTATATGTCAACCCACAGTATACATGCAATTTTATAGCCTGATCCTTTCTCTTTCCATTATATTTTGAGCATTTCCCTAAGTTCCCAAGTCATCTTTGCAGCTATCATTTATACACTTCCCTAATAAGTCAGCCTTTCCTAGCCATTCATCTGGGCAAAAGCCCTTTGTCTTCTCTCATAAATGCTTTGAACTGTATTCATTATTTTGGTTAATAAATATAATTTAAGCATTAATGTTGTATCAGGTACCATGGAAAGTATGGGGGATAATGACAGAAAGCAAGACAGAAAATGTCCCTGCCCTTATAGGGCTTATGTTCTAGTGGAGGATACCGACAGTAAACAAAACCACCACAAAATGATTTTAGACTGTATTTGGTGTCTTTGAAGGACACAACTGTGATGGAGCAAAAGAGGGAGAGGATGTGCATTTTAGTGCATCTAGCCTTTTCTACCTTCTTGTGGACTATTTCCTTTTAAAATATTTGAGACTAACGTTTCAAAAGATAGCAACAATTTCATGGACCCTTGGTAGAATGCAAAGCTAAATTCTTATTGGAAATAGTTTTGTCAACATGAATTAGCCACAGCAGGTGAGGTTCTGTAGTGTTTCCACCTCAGGAATCATCAGACTGAGTCTCTGTTGCCATGGTCTGGGACTATGTTAGAAACTGGACCGGGCTGATTAAAGGCTGACCTCATGATCATCAGTTCAAGTTTGGCTTGCAGGTTTATGCTTTGTTCTACCCTGGGTCGCAGACGATTGGGTGTAAATAACACTCTCAGGACATATAAAGACTCCAGGGCCAGGAGGAGGAATATTTGGTATCTGGTCCAGTCTCTGACACTAACTTGCTGTGTGTCTTTGAGAGAGACACTAAACTTCCCTGGGATTCAGTTTCTCAGCTGTAATAATGATGGGATTATTTGTCATGAGATGTCTTTGAGATTTTATCCCATGTGCCATCGGTAGCCAGGAACACGAGGTCAGCACCCAGTGAGAAAGAACACACAGCTGGTTATGTCGGCTGTGGGCAAGGAAGAGGGGAAGTTTTGTCACGCTAGACTTGCGTCTTCCAACCCCAAATCAGATAATTTTTCTAGTTGTAAAAATCTGCTACCTTTATAAATAAGAGTCTCAATGAATTGAGATTCTCTGCATTCTAAAGACACACCTGAACAAAACAGATACTGGCTGATTTTGGATATCCCACTGGTTTTCAAGACTTGCTTCTGTGTGTGTGTGTGTGTGTGTGTGTGTGTGTGTGTGTGTGTGTGTGTGTTTGCTTTTCCCTCCAGCTGTCAACTAATCATCATCAGAGGAATGACTGTGGCTGTCAGGCTTTGTATAACTCCTCAAGAGCCTAGAAACCCTGCCCAGAAAATGTTTCTATCCTTCGGGATAGACAGGCTGCCTCTGCTGAAATGCTTACCTTAGAAGCTGGTTAGGCTTCCAGATGTGTTCTGATGCAGCAGGCAGTTTGTACTTTCAAAGCTGGATCCCCAACAATGCTGGTTGGAGGTGCGCAGCTGGCTCGATGTGCTTAGAGGCTCGCTTGCTTCTGAGAGATGATTTACTTGAAAAGGTTGACAGTCCTGAATACAGGAATCTCTCTGTGCCTCCTCCACTCCTACCCCCGCTCCCACATCCAGACGCCCCCCACCCCACCACCAAAACAAATGCTTCTATTGGAGGAAGAAAAAGGCTCTCTTCTTCAATTATCATAAATTGCTTTTCCTTCTGTAAAGATGATGGTTAATTTCATTACAGTATATAATGGATGAAGGATATCCAGCATGAAAATGTCTCTATCCGCTGTAATTACATCAACATTTTTAAGGTTTAAAAAAATGTTAGAGAAAGAACTCATTTCACATCTATAACCAAGAATGTTCCATGTGTTTTTACAAGAGGATAATAAAGGCATAAATGGGATAGATGGGGCTAAGTAGTTTTACAGATGGTGGTTGCATATTAAAGATTAAATTGCTATCTATAAATAAAACCACTTTTACATTAACTAGGTTACTGCTTTATCTTAATTTAGGTGTAATTGAGAGCATTAGCGTTCTTCATAATAGCCCAATGAATGTTCCTGCAGACTGTAAACAGGGCTCCGTGGAACGCCACCTGATGAATTTCCTTTGCCACTGAGAGGCCCTAACATAAGAGGTTACCCTAGAAACCATGCCGGTTTCCAGTCCTTCTCTTTGACTGCTCTGACTCAGAGGAGTTTAGAAAAATCTCGTGGGGCTCCACAAGGAAGTGTTACATATCTTGGTTAACACTGTATTATGTTGATGAGTGTGTATGTATTGTGCACTGATGTGTTTTGATCTCCAATACTGGCTTTTCTTCTGTACGTTTATCACCATTGCTATAGATAGCCAAAAGTATCGATCTTCAGATCTTGACCTTCTGTCTTCCTGGTAAAATGAGAACCATAACATCAAAATGATTACAAAATAGGAATCTATTCTGAAGTGTATTTATTTGATTTGAGGGTGAGAAAAAATGTAAAACACAAAAATAGCACTTTTGGATGGGAAAGGGGAAGTAAAAACATAACTTCCCACCTTTATTGTACATCACCGAGTCCTGTATCCGTGATTGAGAATGAGGCAGCATTAGCGGCATGATCGTAAGTGTTGTCTAGGGAGATAGACTGCTTGGGTTTAAGTCCTCTCTCTACTGTTTGTGGCCTCCATGACCTTAGATAAGTCACTTACTCTCTCTGTGCTTTTGTTTCCTTCTCCACAAACTGGCATCATAATAATATGTATCATGTAGGATTGCTATACAGATTAAATGGATTTATCCATGTAAAATTGTGGGAGCAAGCCTCATAAATAGTGATAACCCCAAAGGTCACAGACACGCGTGCACATTCATGCATGTGCCCACATTCACGTGCGTGCGTGCGCGCACACGCACGTACTCTGTTATTACCGTCATGTGCTCTTGAGATGATTTATTCATTCCTTCACCAAATTTTTGGGTGGTATGTACTGTGTACCGTGTAGTGTGCTAATTGATAGGGAGAGAAAAATGTAAAGAAAAATAAACAGTCTCAAATCTCTAGGGCTTTCTGTAAGAGTATAAGTTCCAAAAAAGCAGGAGCCTTGTCGTTCTTGTCCATCAACCTCAGTGTCTGGCACATGGTTGGTGCTGAAGCTACTTACCAAAGAAACAGAATGAGTCATCCAAGTTCCTGAGCTCCACCCAGAGAGCCCCAGGGAATGAAGGCACAGAAGGGGTGTCCTTCAAAGCAAAATGGAATGGGTGCTGGGCAGGAAAAATAAGTGTCCCTTAGACACACAAGAAAAGCGAAGTCTATTTGGGAGAGTTTACAGAACAAAATGGAAAAGGTGTCATAAGACAAAGTGAGTCATGAAGGTGGTTGTGCTGGGCCAGCAGGTGAGAGAAACTTGCTGTAAGAGTGAAGACTCTAACGGACCTTGAGGTGTGGGGAGGGTTTTTGTGGCTAAAGAGAATGGAGACAATGGTATTATTGTAGGGAGAAGGAGAAACCCAGACAATGCAGCCAGCTTCAGGGTTATAGAAGAAAACAAATCTTATTCAAAAGTCCCTTTTGTTTTCTGGTTTTGCAATGTATTTTGTGATTTCCCCCCAACAGGTTTATTTGCCAATTAAATTTATCCTAGGCAACCATTCAAAAACAGAGTCTGTAGTATAAAAGGACAGATGGCTGGGGTCCTACCTCCCTTCCCTGGCCAAAAGAACAGAGTCCAGGAAAAGGCTGGGCGGGTGGGAGTAATTGTTGTGCAAATTAGCCTTTGGTAGAATTCCTGAAATGGAATGATTCCATGAGGATGAGATAATGTGGGAAAGAATCTGCATCCCAGGCCTCTCCCAGTACAGCCCAGCTATAGAATCATGGAATTTTAGAGTTAGAGGAGATCTGGGAGCACTCACCTATAACTCCTTTATCTTATAGGTGGGGAAAATGGGGGCCCAGATAAATTAAGCAAATTTCCTAAGGTCGTACATCAAATAGTGGCAAAACTAGAGCTTTAGTCCAAATCTCCATGAGCAAAGGCAGAGACCATGTGTACTGTGCCTAGAAGAGGGCTCAGAACACAAGAGGATGTTAAACAGATAAAGACAGGACTCTAAAGATGGGATTAAGTACCTTGTTTGAAAGTCCACAGAAAATTTCACAGCATTTTATTGGAAGTCTTGTACTGTTACAGAGATAACTACTTTAGCAAAGTTAATTTACACTGCCGCTACTCACCATCAAATCTTTCCTTAATGCATGAGACAGGAAACTATGATTTGAAGCATATTATCTCTGTATAGATAGAACCACATAAAATTGCCAATATCTGACCATTTCACACACACAAAAATAGAAATTTGTGTAACATTCAATCTAATACAAAGCACAAATGAGTGCTTATTTGATAGTCTAACAGCACAGCAGTAAGACCAGTGTAATTCATACTTCCTGAATCCCCTAACCAAAGTTTCTAGTCCTGCTATGGTCATGTTGCCTTCATCAAAATTTTTCTTTCTTGTATAATTTGTATATGACTCAGAATATAAATACCCCAATGGGAAACCTAGACGTTTAAAAATCCAATAATATTAAAACATTTTTTAAGAGTGATAGTAATCATTACCTGTTACTGAATACTTACCATATATCAGCTATATCATGTTAAATGCTTTGTTATCATCTTCTCACTACTGCCCTATGAGGTGTAGACACCTCGGTTAATCTCCATTTTACAGGAGGGAAAGGGAGGGTCAATGAGATTAAGCAATTTTGTGCAAGGTCAAACCAGTTTTCAAACCCAGGAGACAGAATTCAAACCCAGCTCTGCCTGAATCTAGGTCTGCACTTTCGATGAACATTCTACTCTGCCTTTGTGAAGTCTCATGGTTGGCATCCTCCCCTCCGGTCATCCTTTCTCTATTTGAAGTCTCCCGGTGACTGAAGTCAGCACTTCCTAAGACACCACTATCATTAGATGGTTGCACCTGTTCTAATGCTTGTCCTAATCTTACCCCACAATTCCTCCCATTCTCTTTCCACCTCTGTGCTTTGGCTAAGCCTTGCGCTGCACTTGTCGCATAAGACATCAATTTCAGCTTGACCACCTACCTGAGTTCACGCAAGGTGAAATGAGATCACGTTAATTAGAACACTCTACTGGGGATGAATCATACTGATCACTCAATCAGACCGTGAGGATGGAAAAAAAAGTTCTTTAATGTCTTTATGAGTCTGGCCTATGGTACCATGCTAGACAACAGTGAGCTCTCCATGGGACACCTTTGGCAATCTCGTCTTTTCATAGAGTAAAGCAGCATGAGCTGGAAGGACTGGTTGAAATAGCCTCATGTTGCCTGGAAATTGATTTTCAGGGCATTTCTGTATATATATAAACTTATAGTCTTGACAGTTACCTATTCCAAGGACAGGCAACTGCCCCTGGTGATGTGTGTGGGCAGGAGCAACCTCATCCACAGGAATGCTTAAAGCGTGGGAGAAAGTATCAAGTCCTTGTTTTGCTTTGCTACAAGGGTCTTAACAAAGCACCCGACACATTTGTGCTGTCCCTTCTTGAGGATCGAGTTCTCACTTCCTAACAGTGTGCTCTTCAAAAGATCAGTTCTGTGGGACTGAGCATGTTTTACTGTGAAAAAGCTTCTGCAGTCAGAGAAGTTTATTAAACATCCTGAAGCAGGTTTCTTAACTTCCTCCGAATTACAAATTTATCTTATTTGTCAGATTATTTGGGTCACGTCTGTTTCATACTAGACCATGAGTTTTACCAGGGCAGAGCTAAGCCTAAATTTTCTCACCTCTGAATCTCTGGTAACTTGCACAAGGCCTGAGAAATTCAACATGTGTTTGTGAACCGAATGGATGAGTGAGTAAAAGAATGAATGAAGGGAACTAGGCAAGCAAGGGAAGCGGGGAGCGAGGGGGGTGACCTGACAATCTACCAGGTGAGGGGAAATAAAAAGATTAGGAGAATAAAAAAGAAACTTTTTCAACTTCAGAATTTCTCCAAAGCTGGCCCCGCTATAAACTCTGTGTGTGCAAGGTCGGGGTCGTTCGGATTTATTAAGATGGATGGCTATGATTTATTTTTAGGTTCTGAAAGCCAAAAACTGTGTGTTCTCCAGATGGGAGGGACAATGGGAGCATCAGGGAACAAACTTATTGTGAGCACCCTCCTTTCGGAACCCTTCTCACCCTGGCAGCTGGTCAGACGAGCCCTGTTAACAGGTGCTACTCTATTTCAATATTGTTCTGTCTTATTCTTCTCAGAACAGCGTCAGTGGGCTGCAGTTTGGATTGCCCATTTTTCCTGGAGATTGGATTTGCCACCTTTGCTGGCAGCTTGTGATTGACCAAAACAGTCGATTTTTCACATCCACACACCATCAACGGGAACCAGGTGCGGAGCTAGGAAACGTGGAGCCGCGTTTAAAGCCTGCCCCGGCTCATCCACGGTCCTGTGCACACGGGACGGGAGGCTGGAGGGGAGTGAAGCAGCCAAAGGCAGGAATTTGGTTCAGGAAGAGAGTTCTTAAAGTCATTCAAAACTCACTTATATATATATATATATATATATATATATATATATATATATATTTAGCAAATGTAAATAAATCGGAACAAGGGTTGTATACAGCAAGCTGAGACATTCACTGAAAGATCAAGCGGGTTAACTGTATCTACTTTGGAAAGGTTTTTTGTGTTTCAGATTAAGAGATTAAACAGAAAACAGTATTCTGGTTGTTTTCTATCATTATGTGGGGAACGGGGGTGGAATCAGATTGCTAGCAAAGCACTGGCATCCGTTTTTGAATCATAGTAGATGTCATGTACAATTTCAATCACTTTTCAAATGAAAACTAAGAGGAGGGTAGCTAGAACTTACATCAATGGTAGGAACAAATTAAATTAGTGTGTTTATGTGCGTGTGTATATATTATATATATACATATGATTTCAAAAGAACTTTCTTTTCATATTATTAAGGTAATATAGATGTATCGTAGAAAATTTTTTAAAAATGAGCAAAAAGTAAATGAATAAAATTTATTCAAAATCCCTTCATTCCTGAAAGAAGCCCTTTATTTTCTCTTTCCAAGGATGGGCAGATGGATTGGTGTAATCTGCCTGTACTTTCATTTCTCCTTCCTTTCCTTTCTTTCCTCCTTCCCTTCTGTTCCATTTCTTCTCTCTTCCTCTCTCTTTTCTTCTTTATTCCTTATTTCCTTCCTTCCATCCATTCTCATGTTCTCTCTCTCTCTCTCTTTCTTTTTCATGATCATATTTTTTTCCAACAGCCTTTTTCAGCTAAAAATTGATGGGTTTGATTAGTAGATCAGCTTAACACCTTACATGCGTGGGTCTGGGTTCAGAGAGGCATTTAACAAAATCTCTTATTACATACTCGTGGGCAGGATGGAGAAATGCAGTCTGGACGGCAGGACAATTAGGTGAGTTCACCGCTGGCTGAACAGTTGTACTCAAAAGGTCTCATTAATATATAGACGTCAACCAACAGGGTGGCCCCAGTGGTGTCTGTGAGAGTATGTTTAGCAGATATTCAGACAGTATCTAGGGTATGCCTTGTTAAGGAAATTTTTAAGAAATGCTAATTTATCTACTTCAGATACCAAAATCTTGATAGCAGCTTTCAATCAAAGTCCATTAGGCAATGATGCAGAAGTCTTCTGAGAATGGAATCATAAAACTAGAGATGGTGGGCTTGCAGTTGCTGTAGACACAGAGAAATCTGCTGTCTGGCACTGATTTGCTACCAAATCTGGAGGAGTTTTTGTAACTGAAGATTTTATCAATAAGACAAAAGTTCTGAGATATTAGCTGAATCCTTACTTAGTGAACTACGGAGTTTATTAGGTAGTTAACTTGGTGCGGCATAGAATAACATCGAACTACGGCATGGTGCGTGGCTGTTATTCACACTTCATTCTGAGCACACTGAGAAGTTAGCACGCTTAGCTGATGGCTAAGGAGAATGTCCCCACCTCGTTCCTTGGTAGATAACAAAATCATCAACCTTTCTGAGCTTTCACTCTACCGGATACTGCGTGAGACTTTATGTGACTTACCTCGTTTGTTCTTCAAACAAATCGGTGGTACAGGTATTAGCATTACTCCTGCTTGCAGAAGAGAGAACTGGGGCAGAGAGGCCACTTACCTTGTCCAAGGTCGCACAGTTGGCACAGGGCATGGCAAGGGCTCAAGTCCAGGCGGTGTGGCTCTGGAGCCTGTGCTAGCCACTCCGTGTAGTTACAGGACCTTCCCTTTAGCTCCCGCTTCAGCCTTACCCACTGTTCCACTGTGTTTCCACTGCCTGATTCTTGCACTCATCTTGGCTCCAATGACTGCTTCTTTTTATCACCATTTTTCGTCCTCATTATGGAGAGCTCATGGTCCTTGCATTTCTTTAAAAATCACACTTCAGTACAGCCTCTCATTAAATGTTTCTAAAGAATTTCTTTTTACCCCAATATTTGCTTTTTGCATAATGCAAACTGTGACTCCCTGCATTTCTCTCTCTGACCACATTCTCCCCTTGCTTTTGACCTATTTCTCAGATCGTACTACTACATTTAATAGGCTTTGTAAGCCACCACTTTTATGAAGGAAAAAAAACATAGTTCCCTCTTTGGGTTACACATAGAAAAAAAATTCCTAATTATGCAGAAACCAAATGTTTCTTTTGAGGTAACCATAATAACAGCTTTTTCTTTCTGTAGCCACCACAGTTTTTAGAAAACATTCAATAGATGCATGCCAAATCAGTGAAAGCCAACAGGGTTCTTGGATTTTCATCTTCAACATTTATTTTAAAACATAAAGGAAGAGTTAGAAATTATTCTCAAGAAATTTCTGGATGCCACAAAGCTAAGATACCACAGTGAATGACATAGGAAAGATTCAAATTAACCCTGACATGTTGGAATGATAGGTCATATCAACAAGATGAAAGATAATGTAGAAAAATAGGAAATCTTATATTAGCTCCCTCTCCCAAATAGTTGTACAAGCACACAGTAAAGGAGACCCTAATTAATAGCAATTTCCATGAAAAATATTGGAGATAGAATGACTTGACCATAAATTTACTATGAACCAACTCAGTTCTAAACTACATTAAGTAGAATAGTTTTACTTAATGACTATTAATATTCTTTTTTTAACTATTAAATAGTATTCGATTCAGTTTTAAATATTATATTCTAAAAGTATCATTGCCAAATTGAAATGTGTCCTGGAGAAGGCAAACAAAATAGTGTGATTTTAGAAACTGTAGTATTAATGTATGAAAGAAGACTAAAGAAACTAAAATATTTTACACTGAAGGGGAGAAAAATCAGAGGAGTGGGTGGATAAACCAGTGGTGCTCAACTGGGGGACATTTGGCAATATCTGGTGACATTTTGTTTGTCACAGTAGAGAATGGGGGTCCTATTGGCATCCAGTGATTAGAGACCAAAGATGCTGCTAAATATCCTGTAATACACAGGATGACAAAGAATTCTCCGGCTAAAATGGCCATAGTGCCCAAGGTTGAGACACCCTAGAATAAATAAACTGATATATCCACACAATGGAAGTGGATTGCTCAGCAATAAAAAAGAACAAACTGCTGACACATGCAACAACATGGATGGATCTCAAATTTGTTACATTGCGTGAAAGAAGCCAGACACAGAAGAGTACACACTGTATGATTTCTTTTGTACAAAATTCCAGAACATGAAAACTACAGTGAGAGAAAGTGATCAGTGGTTGCCTGGAGCCAAAGGTGATGGGAGATAATGGATTGCAAAGGGTCATGAAGAATCTGTTGTGATAGAAGTGTTCTGTGTCTTAACTGTGGTGGTGCTTTCACAGGTGTATGCAACTGTCAAACTCATTGCATTGTGCATTTTTTAAAAAGGTGCACTTGATTGTATATAAGTCATACCTCAAAAATTATTTTTTTAACATAGTATGCCTACATTCAGAGGGGCTGCACTCAAAATCCTCTATTTTGCTTCCCAGTTCCAACACGCCATTATTTTATTCTTTAGGTCCATTGTGTTGCTGATCCAGGGGACATAGAAAAAGTCTGTATAAAATCTTGTTATAGCAACTTGGGTTCAATCATGACATAGAAATGAATCAATAAGTTAAAGAGGGGAAGTTTAGTATAAATAGTTAGTAAATTCTAATGAAAGAGTAGCTATAAGACATAAGGAAACTTTGCATGGTACCCTAGAGCTAAGGGACAGCACCCAAGGACGGCTAAACTTGGAAGGCAGCCTTTTCCCCAAGGCTAGGGTTCAGACCTCACTGGAGAAGGTGGATAGCAAAGAAGTTTGCTTGTTTGCTCAGACAGGAGCTGGTCTGTGGTCACTGGCCAAGCAGCAAGCAACCCTCTGGAGTGCAGATAGGACACAGGCATTCAGCAACTGTCCTGAGGCACAGGTGAGCCACGCGTGGATCTACAGAGAGAGCATGACACACTGGCAAGAGCAGTAACCCTCCTGGGGGCAGAAGAGCTGAGCGTGGGCTTGAAGAGGGACTCAAGCATCCATGAGGGCAGAAGAGCTGGAGCTTGTGATGTGCTTATCAGAAAAGCTGCTGACCGGTTGTCAGGCCAGGCAAAGGCTGCGATGTTGCTGAGGGACTGTGTGGCCTGGGCATGTGGCTGGGTCAGGGTTCCACTGGAAGTCCTCGCACGCACAGTGCTGATCCACTGTGCAGCAGGCAGAAACAGCAGGAGAGCTTCTTTCTCCTGCAGTGTTACTTAGGAGAAAGCTTGACATCATCTTCCCCATAAAGAAGGGATGCTTACATAAATTCTGACCATGATTAAAAAGCATGCATTGAATGGTGAATTTGGAGTTGGGAGGCACTAAATTGATATTTGGCATACTTATTGTCAGGGTTGAAATGTGTCCCAAATAAAGATATATCAATAGTCCTAACTCCTGATACCTGGAATGTGACCTTATTTGGAAATAGGATCTTTGCAAATGTAATCAAGTTAAGATGAGGTGGGCCCTAATCCAGTATGACTGGTGTCATTATAAGAAAAATGCCCCAGCCTGAGCAAGAGTGAGACCCCGTCTCTACTAAGAAATAGAAGGAAATCAGCTGGACAACTAAAAATGTATAGAAAAAATTAGCCGGGCATGGTGGCACATGCTTGTAGTCCCAGCTCCTCGGGAGGCTGAGACAGGAGGATCCCTTGAGCCTAGGAGTTTGAGGTTGCCGTGAGCTAGGCTGATGCCATGGCACTCTAGCCCAGGCAACAGAGTGAGACTTTGTCTCAAAAAAATAAAAAAAGAAAAAAGAAAAATGCTGTGTGAAGACAGAGACACCCAGGGAGAGCACCATGTCACAGTAGACTCAGAAATTGTGCTGATGGAACTCCAGGCCAAGGGATGCCAAGGATTGAGAACCACCACCAAACGGTAGAACAAACTCAGTCTCAGATGCAGGATGGTCCTGTTGACACCTTGATTCCAGATTTCTAGCCTCCAGAACTGCAAAAGAATACATTTCTGTTGCTTTGAGCTAGCCAGTTTATGCTATGACCACACTGGAAAACTAAGACAGATTTTGGTACCGGGAAACGGGGGACTACTCTAACAAACATCGAAATATGCAGAAGTGGCTTTGGAACAGGATAATGGATAGAGGCTGGAGGCATTTGTGGCACTCGATAGAAAACGCCTAGACTGCCTTCTGGAGATTGTCGATAGAGATGTGGACGTCGGAGGTGATTCTGGTGAGGTCTCAGAAGGAAGGATGGAGAGCCGTAGGGAAAACCTGTGTCATCTTAGAGAATACATACGGTGTCACGAACAGATGTTACTAGAAATATGAACCTTAAAGGTGCTTCTGGTGAGTTGTCCCATGGAAATGAGGACCATGTTATTGGACACTGGAGTTAAGATGCCCCTTGCTATAAAGTGGCAGAAGACTCGGCTGAATTATGTTCTGCTGTTGGGAGCAAAGTAAAACTTGTAAACTGTGAACTTAGATATTTAGGTGAAGAGATTTCCAAGTAAAGTTTAGATGGTGCAGCTTGGTTTCTCCTTGCTGCTTTCTAGTAAAACGCAGAAGGAAAGGTAGATGGAAGAATGAAAGATTAAGCAAAAAAGAACTGGGTTACCAGAAGCTGGAAGAGGCAAGGAAAGTTTCTCGTCTGAACGTTTGAGAGGGATCCTGGTCCCGCTGACAACTGAATTTCTAACTTTCAACCTCTACAACTGTGGGACAATAAATTTCTGTTGATTTAAGGCACCAGTTGTTTTCTAAGCAGCCTTAGAAAACTAACATACTTGGCAAATTTCATTCATTCATTCAAATTTTGAATGAAACACATTAGTGTTTACATTTAATTTGCTGGTTAGAATACAGACATTTTGTATATTATAATAAAGATTACAAAAGTAATTTGGTCTCAGTGAACCTGTCTTGACTGGAGCCTTTGCCTTAAGAAATATTTACAGTTTCTAGGTCTTAGCATTGTTGTTATCTACATTTTACTGGAACATAGACCAAAAGGACATCTGTTATGCTAACTTCATTTTTTTTCCACATGTGAAAATCTGTGTTTCTTATACTCCATCCAGAAACTGTATTTTGGCAGGGACACCATATTTCCTTTAATAATACAAATTCTTCTGAAAATAGCCTTTTCTTTTTTTAACCTGCTTTGTTTCTTTAAGTTGATCACTCTTGCTATACCTTCAATTTCCCCTAAAATAATTTCTGGCATATGTAAAAGGCTAACTTGACATTTATTGAATGAATATGCAGTAGTTATTCACAGGAATTTAAATTTATTTTATAACTTTTACAACTTCCAGAAGTTAAATACTTAAACTAGAAAGCACTTCAATGAAAAGTACCAAAAGTATAATAAATATTTGACACATCCGTCCAAAAATATATCAAATACCCTATCCCTTAATGGGAGCTTCAGATATTTTAGGTTATTTACTAAGGCACAAAATTTATACCCTTGTTTTGGTTCATGCTAAGAAAAACATAGAGAGGAAATGAAATTCTCTCCACTATCATGTCTGCCTTTGGCTCAAGGCCCGCTGCCCAGTGGTGTCTGAGCCTGGGACACACAGAGCTACCCAAGAATATTCGAAAGCTGAATCCTTTCCCTGTGCCTCTCTTAGGTAAGGATAGGAAAGCGTAAATGTCCCTCATGCCCTGCTTCAGGGTGGGTTGGGAGACTATTCCCTATTTGAGTGCTTGGGCCTGGGAGGCCATTTAATCCCTCTAACCTTATTTTCTCATTTGGGGTATATGTGTGCAAGTGATAGAGACCTGGAGTCCAGTCCAGGCTCTTCCACAACGTAGCTGAGTAACTTTGGGTACCTTAATTAACATTTCTGAACCTCAAATATTCACCTGTAAAAGTGTGAAAAGAAAATACCATATTCTTTCCATGCAGCTGTTGTAAGAATTCAATGAGCTAATTTATATTAAGGATAAAAACAGGTGCTCTGCGAGCTCAATCACCATCATCTTCACTTGTAGGATGGGGACGGTGGTGATTTAACCTGGAGGGTATTATGAGTATCGCAGGAGAGAATCTTTGTAAAGGGCTTAAACAAGTGACTAGAACATGGCAGTTTTTCAATGGATTTTAATTTCTTCCTTTCCTACAAAACTTGAAACTCTTTGAAAGATGCCAATTTTAGCAGGGGGTTATTAGAGACTAAAGATAGTCCTTTTTTTCTTTTTTTTAAAGGCAATTAACCTGAATCATGAAGAATAAAATAAATCCCTTTCAAAGAATATTGAGATTATCTTATTTTTTCATTCAACAGAAAGCATGTAAAAATGTAGGAACTCTTGATTAGATGTCAAAGGCAGGAAAAAAATCAACAGAGTCCCAGCACCCTGGATAAAATAACTCTATTTTGCCCTTGCTCTCTCCCTCTTGTCTTCCTCTTCTCCCTTTTCCCCCATTCTCCACTTTATAAGTACCTAGTTGTGTGTACAGTATATGGCTTACACTGTTTTGAGTGCTGAACTATATAGACATAAGATAGACAGGATCCCTGCACTCAGGTGTCCTGTGTTCTAGAAGAAAGTTTATAGTCTAAGTGGAGAGTTCATAGTCTAATTTACTATTCCAGTCCCTTAAAACAGTGGTTCTTAAACTTTGGCGTGCATGAGAATCACCTAAAGGGCCTGTTTAAACATGCACAGTATGTTACTGAAGTGACAATCAAGAGATGTGGCAGCTGCTTTCCATTTTGTCTGTATGTCTTGGAGGAATAATTTTGTTTTTCAGGGCCTCAGAACTCTTTAGCTCAGTGGCCACATTTTACACAGGAAGAAACTAGGAGCCCTTTCTTTGTTTTCTATGTCTTCTCCCAGAAGTATCTGCGTTCTAAAGAACTCTTAGTAGATGTACATTAGCTTTTTGATATGTTCTTGGTGATTTAAAGGAGTACATCTAATGCACCTAACATATCATCACTGCACTGAAAATTAGAAAAGACCAGTTAACATCTTGATGACTTTTTTAAGTGAGGCGATTATCAAGGATTGACTGATTGGGAAAGTCCTAGGTTCAATTGGACAGAATGCATTTACCTACTTCTGCTTCCTTCTGCAGGTTAGCTAGGATTTCCTTTCTATGTTCCCTGGAAATTTGAACAAGCAAGAGATAAGTATTGGCTGAAAGGTTCCAGGCTCCTTTACAGGGAAACCTTTTGTAGAGACGACCTCCACTTCTACCCAGACTGTTGAAATGTATTTCTTTATTGCATATGGCACCATTATAATGAAACCGAAGGCGTCACTAATGGATTGATACCATCCATAAAGCCTCTTCTCTGGCCAAGGTCTTTCCTTTCAAACCTGAGCCGAAGGTCAATTAGAACAATGATGGAAGGCAGTTAATTTCCTGTTTATGAATAGAAACTAGGAAATGCAGTATTGATTTCTTCATTTCAAGGAGGGGAACAACCACCCTCAACGGCAGGCAGTCTAGGGTGATGTAATTTATAAGGCCAGAGACTACAGTGTTGCTGCATATATCAAATGAACAGTGATTTATTGGACTAAGACCACGTATGAACTATGTGAAATATAGTCCCTTTCTTTTAAGGGCTTGAAAATTTAGTAATCAAATCAAGATACAGAAATATTAAAAGACTTAGAAATCATTATCTTAATTGTGTATATGTTAAGCGCTTTTGGAGTTCAAATAGGAGAAAGATCTGTTGGATAATAGGCATCCTAATAAAATTCATAGAAGAAGTAGAATCTGACCAGGACTTTGAAGAATGGGAAAGGTAAGGGACGCAGTCACAGTAATGCGTGCCACAGACAGGGAGACCAGATGGTGACGTATCCAGAATGAGGAGTCTTAATGTTGTGTCTGGTGTCAGTGTTGTTGAATGTGAGTGAGTGAGTGAGTGAGTGAATGATACTTGGGGCTTGTTTTACCTAAGCCCATACATTCCATAGCCTGAAATGGTTAGGCTAACAGATGATTTGCTCTAGTTTACCACAACCCCAGATTTCCAAACGAAGAGATGCAGCATAATGTTTCATGGTGTGCTCTATGGGACGTTAAAAGATGTTTCATGAAAAAGAGTCCCCGAGCCAAATAAATTTTTGAAACACTGGGATGAAGTTAAGCAGATTACATTTTACTGCAGGCTTCCTGGAACCTTGAATAGGTGGCTATGGCTTGTGACTCTCTAAGAAGTTAATAGAATACATAGCATTTCCCAAAATGATTTGGCCACAGAAAGAAATTAATTCAACGTGTATGTGTATTTATACACACATATACACATAGACAGACATAGATTTTTTTTTTTTTTTTTTCACAGCATCTCATAGGGAAAGTATTTCCAGGGGATATTTTGGGAAGTGCTCAAAAAACAGTTTTCTTTTCCTGTCTTTATTTTTTTTCCTTGAGACAGAGTCTCACTCTGTTGCCCTGAATAGAGTGTCGTGGCATCAGCCTAGCTCATGGCAACCTCAAACTCCTGGGCTCAAGTGATCCTTCTGCCTCAGCCTCCCGAGTAGCTGGGATTACAGGTGCACACCACGATGCCCAGCTAATTTTTCTATTTTTAGCAGAGATGGGGTCTCGCTCTTACTCAGGCTGGTCTCTAACTCCTGAACTCAAGTGATTCTCCTGCCTCAGCCTCCCAGAGTGCTAGGATTACAGGCGTAAGTCACTGCACCCGGCCTAAAAACAATTTTCTTTTGCTAGGATTTTCCTAAATCTATGAATACCTTTCAATGTGAGTTTTTGCCTATGTCCAGACTTTTCATATCTTATAACAACTCTCCCTCTTTATAATGTCAATTCTAATAAGCTCTTGAAAATGTCAGAATATGTGCCGAAAGATGTGCATTGCATTCCCAAAGACAGATTGTTTTTAATGGTTAAAAATTACATATAATTAGGCTATTTGATTTGTCTGATCTTTCCTGTCTAGTTAACTCAACAATTGTCAAAATAAGCATTGTACTTCTCATAGCAATTTCTATAACAGGACAGCATTACTAGAAATTCTGGAAGGAAGAAAATGAGGAGAACTTTGTTACTATGAAACGAGAGTAAATTTAATGTGACTAACAATTGGCTAAAATTAAACAATTTTAATTTTTCATTAAAGACAGCTGTAATGAAATCCAATTTTCTTAGGGGAAAAAACCTTTCATGCTACAAATTAGTTTTCATATATAAAATATTGTTAGGAAATTCATTTTTGCCATGGGTTTTCACGCTGTTTTTCCCTCTGGTCCTTTACCTTCTCACTTACTAGGACAGACAGAGACTCTACTCTGGAGTTAATTTTTATAATCTCATTTCAAATAATTAAATCTCAAGTCAGCCATATTGTAATATACTCAAGGAGCAATAAGCCTCTGGGTTCTACTTAGAATGGAGACACAGAGTAAAATCTTACACTCACTCGACTTTCTTCTGCTGAAAATATCCTTTGTGATTGACCAAGCGAACATCAACTTCCTTCTGTCCTGGATAAATCAGTTCTGCATGGTGCTTCGTGCTCTACAGCAAATCAAGAAAGTTGGGACCCTAAGTGAACCTTGAGACCTTGAGCTTTTGAAGCATATGTAATAGTTTTAACAAATATCACAGATTTGGGCCATAGGTAGAATTATGGATGAAGGAAGAAACATGTGAAAAGCTTCTTTATAGGAGGGTATCACTAAGCTTTATATAGTCAAGTTCAATTCTATAATGCTCTACAAAGGGCAAGAGAAATGGGATGTGGGCAGGGGGTGAAAAGAGGGAAATATTCTGTGTTCTTCCTTCTTTCAAAATGAGACATTGATGTTTGTAGTGCTATGGGCCAGGAATTCACAGCCAAACGCAAATAAAAATTAAAGCTAATTCTGAAATATTATGTTTCTAAGAATCCAGCTCCCAGCTTGAAGAGACCATTTAAAATTTTTTCAAAGTTAGCTTAGGCTATGTATGTGTATTTTTTTTTTTTTTATTTTAACCTTATCTCCTGACTTCCGATCCTATCCCTACTTAAGATGTTACTCTATTGAAATTCATATTATTGATATATAACTTTAGAAATGAAGGAAACCAAAGAGTTTTTGGTTTAACTACCTTTATTTTACTGTTGGGGAAATCAAGACACAATGGTAATAATTTATTGAATTTGGGGAAGGTAGATACAATTTTGATCTCCTTAATTCTAATGAAGTGTCCATTTTACTGTGCTTAAAAATAAGATAGCCAGGCTTGTTAGAATTATGTGTAAATGAGGATTAAATGGACTTTGAGTGGCTGGTAATAGAGATAATAGTGAGGAAAGTATTCTCTTATGACTAGAACACAAGTGTTTAGAATATAGATATTTTTATTTTCACAGTGACATTCCCAAAGGAAGGAAAGCTATAATGGGCTTTTGTAATATTATGGGTTTATAGAATTTTTGTGGGTTTAGCCTTTATAGAAGGCTGTAGTTTTACGGGCTACGAGTTGATATAGAATTGTGAAGAATAGGCAATTATGATTAATATGAATTCTGATTAATTATATTTTGATTCTTCAAGAGTTTGTTATTCTTGAGAAAAGTCCACCATGAAGTAAGCCCATCTCTCTCTTCTTTCAGAGTCTTCCCTATACTTGTAAAGATTGTAACGACACTGTGGAAGGGTGACCAGCTCTGGGAAACGTCCGAGAAAATACATATTAATAGCAGCAAAAACGGTGTTGACTTTTCCCAAAGAAGTCCTTTTTAGGGAGCGGTTCTTGGCTTCCAAGCAAATGATGAATTTGTAATAAAGTTCTATGGCACTTAGGCTTTGAGGCACAGTTTTTTACATGAACTGTATATTCTTTGAATGAATCAACATAGCTATGGAATGGTTTTCATTGAGGTCAGTGTAGGGTTTACTCTCAGGTAGCTAGAGGGAGCAGCAAGGGAGAAATGAGTAGATCTTTGTTCTCCTAATCCCAGAAGTGTATGACCTTGCATGAGTCGCTGAACTTCTCTGTTTCTCTTACTTCACTCAAAATGGATGTAGTGAAAACTGCCTAGCTGATGAGGATAGGACAATGTCAGCTAAATGTTCTATGCAACAAATACTGTGCTGAACACTTTGTGTGCACTGTCTCATTTAAAACCCACAACAATCCTATGCAATAGCTACTACTATGATGTCCCTTTCGCAGGTAAGGAAACTGAGACTTAGGAAAAATTAGATAGCTTGCCCTCAAATCACATGGCTGGTAAGTAGAGGAATCTAGATTTGAATCTATATTCCTAAGCACCATTTTATGTATGAAAGCATTTTGAGAATAGACATATACAGACATACAGGGAATTGCTTCTTTGTAGTTCTCTGAAAGACTCTTGTTGAAATCAAAGCAATGGCAAGAAAGGGTGCTTGACTCACCAGACCCCATTTTTAGTAACAAATTGGGACTAGCACTTTAACTTCCTCTTCAAGCTAGTTTCTCCCTGAACAAATATGGCTTGTACAACACACCACAGTTCATGAATGTTCCATGTTATGTTTGTCAAATAATGTAATGACATTTAGGAGTGAGCGGAGTGTAGCAGAGGTGTTTCAGCCCCCAAATAATTGAAAGGCTTTTATTTAGCTATTGATTTTTTTTTTCAAGTCAAAACTTCAGCCATTCCCTGACTCGACCATTAATTACAGCATTTTTCTGTAGTTGAACCAAAATGCTACTTAAGATAAGGTCATTCTGCACACTTTGGATTTGTCAAGCTCTGTTTAAAGCATAGTCTCCAGTGTCTCAGCTGCAGCTTGAGAATAAATTGGCTGTTATTGGACACTCACCCACGGTGCCATGCCCAGGGGGGTGTATGTTTACTGGAGGGGTTCAGCATCACTTCCTCTATGATCCCCTGCAGGAAACCACCTACTTACTTGTTAAGTAGGAATGTACTTCAAGTGTGTCCTTAAACGGTGCTTCTCAACAGTAATTGTGTATTAATCACTGGGGAGCAGTGAAAATGCAGATTCTGCATTTTCTGTAGGTTTGGAGTGGTGCTATGTAATGCTAATGCTGCTGGCCCTCCCAAATATCTTGAGACTCAAGATAAGGAAAGACACTTCCCTATCCTAGTGGAAGGTATGGATGTACCACGTCCACTTTCGGAGAACAAAATCCCAATTGGTTGTAGTAAGGTTCATGGGAACATTGTAAAATTGGCAACATTTATGTTTAGACAGTGCCATAAATACAAGCACACACATTTCCTTTCCTTCTGTAGCTCTTATTCAAGTCATTAAGTGTTCATGCTTGTCTAGCCCAGGAGCCTCCAGAAGCATCTCTCTGCCTTTTCCTCATGGCCCCGTATCTCTAAGACTTTCGTCTTCTGTCTCTCTAACCCACATCAACAGTTAACTGCCTCCTGTCCCACACTCACCTCCCCCTCAAGTTGGTTCCAATCAACTCAGTTCAAAGGCTTTAAATAAAAACAAACAAATCAGGCAAGTTGGAAAGGGAGAGATTTTGGAGCAGAGGAAATCCTTGGACCCTGAGATGTCACACAGGTATTGGTTACTGTTTGCAGCCGCAGGGCTCAGCTCTTTCTACTGGGCAGACAGTCCCTTGTACTCATGACCCCCCAGACTATTAGGCTTTGGTACAAACAGACATTTTCTTTTTGTTTCAGAAGTTCTTAGTTGGGACGTGTTTGTAAAGAAAAAGAAAGCAGTATACTTGTTCCTTCCCCTTTGGAACAATATCTTTCAAATCTGTCATTCCTGTGCGGCCGCCCGAGCTTTCTCTGCAGCCAGCAATGTCATATACAAGTCGTAGATAACACCGGAAGGCAGCTTAAATTATTTCCCAATATATTCTGAGAGTGAAAAAGCCGAGTCATATATTTTAGCACACAGATGCAACTATAAACGTTTAGTGTTTCCTTAGCTGGGGAACTATATGGGGAGGACTAGATGACAAGAGAAGTCATTTCACCTCTTCTCTTGGAGAAGACTCCTACAACAACTCCAGGGAGTGAAAACATTCCAAGAAATAAATATATTTAGCCCTTGCCCACAACTTTATTTTCAAAACACATTACTAACACTAATTAAACTACCTCCTAGCTTTGAGAATAATGAGGAACACAAGGCACTCAATTAGCCCTCGCGCCTTAATGGAAAAGCTTCTATTTCTGGTGGTTCTTAATTCGCTTACCCCACTCTCTCCTCCGTTGCTTCAGGACAATGCAAGGTGCAGAGAATGTATGCGAAAGTGGTTAAGAGTCCACACTCTGTCCAGAGTCAGGCAAGACCTGGATTTGGGTTCTTACTAGCTGTATGAGCTTGCAAGGATGACTTCAGATGCTTTAACATTTGATTTCCTCACAGTGGGGGACTGCTGGGTGGTAGAAATGTCATGATGTAAACAGGGCTGACTTCTCCATTAAGTACAGTGGGTACAATGTCCACAAAAATAGTTTAATTTCCTTCAAAATCAAAAAGATAAAATGAAATTTTAAGTCAAATAAAATGTTTGTATATATTTGTATTTATGCCAATGTAGTTATAAAATATAATTTTTGATTTTTTTTTTTAATGGAGGAAGAAGCCACAAAGGCAAAAATGCCTAGGACCCACAACGTTTGCCATGGGCCTGGGATATACAAATCACTGAGCACAGTGACTGGCACCTGGGAAGCATGTTGAGAGTTGATAAACGTACAGGGCCAGATAGTAAATATTTTAGGCTTTGCAGGCCAGATGGTCTCTGTTTGCAACTACTCAACTCTGCTCTTGTAGTGTGAAAGTAGACAATGTGTGAACAAACAGGGAAGACTGTGTTCCAAAAAATTTTTATTTACAAAAAAAAAAAAAAGCAGGCTAGATTTGGTTGGTTAGGTCTTTTTTGCTGACTCCTGACTTAAGTCTAACACTCTTATTATTGATAGTATTGAAAAGAATTTTAATTTTATTCTTTCAATTATCAAATGTTCCCCAAAGAATACAATCAAGGGCAAAAGATATAGGTTATATACTTTGGGGTATTCCAGACAGCCAAATAAAAGAACCCCATTAAAATTTCAGTTATTTAGGATTCATCTAATCAGAACAAGCCATCACATTTTTCCTCACTGTACTGAGTAGGAAATCAAGCATACGATAACAAAATGCTGTGGTCACACCTTTATGTTCCCAGAGGCCACCTGCATGGAAAAGTAATGCACTCAGGAATGCCAACATTGCCTATTGAGGACCAATGTGTATTTATACAAATCCCTAAACAGAGATGGTACATGATGACATATTTAGTTATGATTTCCAACTGTTCATTGTAATTTCAATTTGTAGGTTTCTCCCTGTGATGACTTTGGCAGAGCAGGCAGTTGCTTAAAGAGAAAGGACATTTGATAATTGCGTTGGAAGGGCAGGCCAGTCTTCCCACAGACTAAGCCTCAGTTCAGTAGAAAGAACTATGAGGCCCTAAAGAGGGAGCCTACATATTAAAGCTATATATTTGTGGACCAAAGGTCCCTGTTCACGATCTGTTGAATCTTTAGTTCTCGTCAGCTTTGGCCTAAGGAACAAATGGCTAACCTTGCTGGAAGTATATATAAAACAGTGTGGCTATCAGAGGAAGGGGAAAGGCCATAGCTTTTAGTTGTAAATTTGGACTCAAACCCAGGGTTTGCTACTTGCTCACTTGGTGGTATTAGGCAGGTTATTTTCATTTGAGTCTTAGTTTTTGTCACTATAAAATCGGGTAAAAATATTTATAAGTTGTGCGTGGCAAGTGAGAGGATTACATGAGATTTTACGTGGAAAGTCCTTATGTCATTGATTGACATGCAAAGGGTGCCCAATAAATGGTTGTGCTGTAAGTCTTACTAGCGATAAGAATAATGACTGCCGGGGAAAATGACAACAGAGAAGAGACAATGTAAAAGAAAAAGAGACCAGGTGCTAAAACCGTGTTCTTTATAATTTGAATCTTCCCCTGATTCGATTGTCAGGTGTGTTACACTGCACAGGATTCCTTATTTTTCTGATCTTGAGTTTCCTCATCTGAACAATGGGTACAAATTGAACATACCCCGTAAGACTGCTGAGGTATTAAATATGATAATGCATATAAAGCCTGGATATTGTCTGGCATCGTACAAAAAGTTCCTGGCATATTGTAAATGTCCACTTACTTCCCTTTCCTCATCATTGTATTATGAGGCATAGGTTCTTGGAGTGCCCCTAGAGACACATGGTGGCCTTTAAGATCACATAAACCCTCTTAAAAAAATCTGTATATATTAGAGGTCTCGTTCTTATTTTTTTAATTTTTTGTGTGGTTTTTTTTGTTCTGTATGTGCATTTTTCTGGAGTAAAATCCAATACTTTCATGTACTTCTCAGAGAGATCCACAACCCAAAAGGTTTTGCAAATCATGTCATTAGACAAACAGTCCAAAAGCATATGTTTTGAGTGCATCTGTCATAGCCTGTATTATAATTACAAATGATGCTAATCTATCAAGAAATTGTTCCCTAAAATTAGTAGACCATACACCCAAGGACACATAGTACTATATTTCAGTAAGATTTCCAGACACCGAAGAACTGATTTTCGCGTAAAAGAATGAAATTCCTTTAAAGGTGTAAATATCAGTACTTTGGAAAATCCATTCAAGTGAAACAATTCATTTCTTAATGATTCTGGATAATGACCATGCCATGGTAAAAAAAAAAAAAAAAAAATGGTAGCAAATATGTACTTACTGTTTCCCAGGTGCCTTTCTAATGAGTGACTTATATGTATCATGCCTTTTAGTCCTCAGGACAACCCTAAGGTGATTCACAGTCATTCTTGGTTTCTTGACTGAGATCAGTCCTTTCACAGGTTGGTATCACAGGACACCTAGCTATTTGTTGGGTTGGAACTGAAAGCAGCTGCAAAAGACAGAAGTGATTCCATTAGCTGTTGTCAGTGTTGATTACTTGGTTAGACTTGCTGTAAGGAGAGATACTGTGAGGGCCGGGGCTGTCGAAGAACACATTCAGAGAGGTGCGCACGTGGGCCAGGTCAAGCCGAGGTCTCCAGCACTGCTAGTTCTTGTCTTCCAAGTTCTAACTGGTTTGATAAACTCAGAAAATATGCTGGTTAGAGAGGGGCATAGTGATCAACTTCTACTGGAAAGTTACCTATAAATTACATTCAGTGCTTCCACACCAGGCTAGGTTGCTAGGGGCCTTGGAAAAATAAATTGGCTTATATAGTAAATAAGCCTCTTTCTGGATGTGAATGAGCTTTCTTCAAATTCAAATTTATTTGTTTTTTGAAAATGTGGGACAAAAGATAAATTTATATGTGAAAATACTTGTCTGTCCAACATTAGCTTGTCAGCTCACTTGTGGAATATTATGTGAAAAGAAAATTAAAACAGAAGAATTATTCCATATGCTATGTGCCTAACTATGAATGATTGCTACATAATTCATGAAGTTGCTGTTATTTTGAGATACTCTTTCTATCATTTCTTTTGCTCTGAATTTTCTCAAAGACATTTTTTGCCAAGTTACAAATTTGTGCCATATCAAAACATTTGAACATGAGCATCTCAAAAGCAATCATTATACGGATTAATTTGAATTAAATTATACTCATCTCTAAATAATAAGTGTTGCATTGGAATTTTTTGGTCACAAGAGTAACAGTTTACTTAAGGAAATTTTTGGAAGGATATTGGGTAACTCACTAAATTAAGGGAAAAGCTTAGCAACTGAAGTATATAGACGTACAAGGGTTAGGTCATCTCTGGGAAGCTCAATCAAAAACCCAAAATCATTTTTTGGATACTCAATCTGAAGGATTTAGCTCTTCGAATTTAAATTCCTAAGAGAAGGAATTAATTAGGTAGTATTATCTGGGTGACTTCTCACCCCTTTCTAGGGTACAGGTATCCTTACAGTAGACAAACACAGCAGGATTTGCATAAAATGGGAAGGAGATTATTCTCTAGATGAGAAAATTTAAAGAACATATAATAATTAAAGAGGTATACCATATTTGTGGCTCGGAAAAGCCAATATTACTAAGATGCCATTTCTCCTCAAATGGATCTATAGTAATAATGCCATCACACTTAGTGCCAAACAAGCTTTAAGAAAAAAAAAAAAAACTGACACATTATTTTTGAAATGTATTTGAAAATACAAAGGACTAAGAATAGCCAAAACTGTTTTGAAAAAGAAAAAAGTCGAAGAATTCACACTACCAGAGTTAGTATAAAGCGACAGAATCAAGACAGTAAGGTAATGGCACAAAAGAACTAGCAAATTGAATGATGGGACAAAATATAAAGTCCATACTATAAAGTATAGTCAGTACATATACTATCAACTGATTTTTGACATGGGTGCTAAGACAATTCAATTTAGAGAAACGAAAATCTTTCCTACAAACCGTACTGGAGAAAACAAATTTACTTTTAAAGAAGGACTTCGACCTTGACCTCCCACTACACACAAAATTAATTTGAAATGGATCATAGACTAAAACATAAAAGCTAAAACTGTTAAACTTCTGGAAGAAAACATAAGAGATTATCTGTATATACTGCGGGGTTTTTTTTTTTTTTTGATCTGTTAATCAAGACAGCTACTAATTAAGTGACGCATAGGCAGGGTGGAGACACTGGAAAAAAGGTCGATTCACATCCTGGGAGGGATGAAGTGGGGTGCAGTGAGGTTTCATCATGTTACTCAGAATGGTGTGCAATTTAAAACTTACCGAATTGTTTATTTCTGGAATTTTCTCTCTAATATTTTTGGACCGCAATTGACCATGGGTAACTGAAATTGTGGAAAGCGAAACTGCAGACAAGGTGGGGTGACTCGTGTGGCTTTTTAGGTTTTTAAATTGTTTTCTGTCTCTTCAAAGAGATTGTAAGCTGTTTGGGAGCATCATCTGTATTGGTGGTTCTCAAACTTTAACATGCATGAGAATTATTCAAGGAGTTTATTAAAATGCAGAATTTCAGGCCTCACCCTGTAGATACAGTGATTCATTAGATTTGGCATTGATCTAGGGAGTCTGTGTTTCCAAGCAGCATTCCAGGTGATTACTACTGACCACCTCTTGAGAAAATTTGAACATTTCTATCACAAGCACAAGGCTTGAGTGCTGTGTGTCAAATGAGCTGTTTGATAAATAAACTAGATGAGTCTGAATCCGTCTCATGCCAAGTTTCAACTGTGGCTGGCTCTTTTTATGTGACACTATTAGAAACTTCAGATAGCATTCTAGGAAGGGACCCTAAATTAAAAGGTAATTTTTCCCAACCCCTTTGTTTTATAGATGTGGAAACTAACGTCCAGAGAACAACAGGGCTTCCCAAAATCCTAGAGCTAAGAAAGAGCTGATTAGAGGCTAGAGCTCAAGTCTCTGGACTCCCAACTTAATCTAGCTCTTTCTACCAAGCCACAAAACATCAAGATGGGAAAGTTCAGCAGTTCTGCACTGGGGGTGCATTTTGTCTCCTGAGAGACAATTGACAATGTCTGCAGACATTTTTGGTCATCCCAACCTGGGAGGGTGGGCGTGGGTGCCATTTAGTGAGATGCTGCTAAACACCCTACGGTGCATAGGACAGCCCCCAAGACAATGAACTATTAAGCCCGAAATGTCAGTAGTGCAAGATGCAGAAACTGTGGGATAGCCCCTGTGGAATTTAATGGTCCCAGATACTCCCGAAAATGATGCAGCCTTGTGCAAGCCGTATGTGTCAGGGTCTCCTCCAAACACCTTTGAGGCTGTGCTATGTGCTTCTGCGTACTCTTTCCGTCTCTGAACTTCAGGCCCGGCTGCCGACATGCCTCTCCCGTAGGCAGCTTGAGCTGACTCCTTACTGCGTCCACAGCAGCTTGTCTCATTCCTTTGACAAAGCTTCTGCCAGCAGCAGGGCGGGGAGCCCTGAACATGGGCCACTCCAGCCTTGCCGACAGCTCTCTTTAGCGAGGTGGGAGATGCTCCAGCTGGTCTCGGAAAGAGGCAGCCAGCTGGGTTTGAAAGGAAAACAGATTTAATTCTGGTCCCCAGTGAAGCAGAAATCGGTCTAGAGATGTGCCCTTTCTAATTTAGGATTCTTAAAATGATAATTGGGGTAACAGGTAGAAAGGGAACCTCATAACTCAGGATATAAAAAGAGATGGATGCTCAGTGTGTGCCCAGAGTTTATTTGGTCTATTTTTGCCATGATATCAGGGTAGGATTCACTTGCTGCATGTGCATTAGGTCTCAGTGGTTCAGTACTTCCTAGCTATGTGACCTTGGGAACTTAATAAAATGCTGTAAGCCTTAGTCTTCAGACTATGGAATGGTGATAATAATGTCACTACTATAGGGTTGTTGTAAAGATTAAATGAGCTAATGCATGTAGAGAAAGAGCTTAGTGTAGTGACTGGTATGTAGTAAGCACTAAATAAACAATAGCCAAGGGCTCTTGTTCTGTTGTACCATTAACTTGCAAAATGTGCCAGGCTTGTCCAGCCTCTGACTATACATTAAGTCCCCCTCTTCTCTTTTTTATCAATGGTACGTTGGCATAAGCTCTCCCTGCCTTAGTATGTAAGTTAGCCCCTCTTCAATATACCCATCGATTATTCTTAACCATCCCTAAAAGGGTCTCTCCCATGTGCCCCCATATCAGTCTTTCAGCTGCAGCCATCGTTACCCCTGACTAGTCTTTCTCACTTGAGCTGGCTGCAAACCCATTTGGTGATGTCCCTGCTCTGTCATGGTGTGTTCATAATCATAAGCTTCAGCACACCAGAGCTCATGCTGATAGTTCAGACTATGGGTTCTCCCAAGGCGGCTCCTGGTATTAGAGAGGTGAGAGAACCTCTAGGATCCATGCAGAAAAGAAAAAAGAAAAAAAAAAAAATCTCCTTGCAACCCTGTGCCTTTTTTCTTATGGGCTGAAGCACAGTGCACCTCTTATTTAGAAACCTGTGCTGACTAGTTCTATCAGCTCGTTCCTCTAGCTCCTCTCCCCAAGGGCCCTCAGTCCATCCAAGAGATAGGAGGACATAAGATAGTCTGTAACTCCCAGGTTCTCCCGGTCCTTCCTGCAAGCCAACGTTCCAAGCCAATGCTCCTAGCCAGTCTGCTCTAACAAAGCAAACACTCCCAGACATACCAACAGCGGCAAACAATTCCTGGAGGGTTCTGCAGAAGCGTATATTTCTTTGGCGGTTTCAGGTCCCTGACTCAGCATGTTACGTTTACAAAGAGGACTCTTAGAATTCTAGAGGATCACGGCAGGGGCAGAGAAAGAGGAGCTATGAAGCACTTGGTGGGGAAAGCGGCCAAAGCTAGGGAAGGCAGAAAGAAGAAGAGAAAATAAAGATGTGGAGAAGCCGCCGCGCATCCCTCAGAGCAGGGTGCATTGGGGTTTGAAGGTTAGGTTCCCCAGGGCCACAGAGTAAGAAATCAGAGAGAGGCAAACGCCTGCTTTGTTTTGATTTGCCCTGGCTGAAGGCAACAGTCAGCTGTGACCTCTTCCTCGTGACTCATGCTGAGCGGGCTTGGCTAGCCCGGGTCTCCATGTGATTTGTTATCAAACCAAGCCAAGAACTGGACAGCACTGGAGTGGTTCCCTGCATGGCTGTTTTTTGAACTTGGGCGTAGAAGGATAGCAGGGGGATTTGTGGGGACCTGCAGGACTGTCAACAGCCTCTAGTTGTGGTTCTAAGGATTTGCATTTTAACCCAGTAAAAGAGTAAGTTTTGAGTTAATCTTTGAAAAATTGGTAAAATCTATAAAGAAGTGAGAAAGAACATTCCAGAGAGGAATTGAGTGTGCACAGGTGGGAACAGCTGGTGGAGGCAGAATTAATTTGACAGAGGAGCTGGGAATGGGTGATTTAGAAGAGATGAAAGAGTCAGCAATCTTTATTTATTATTTTTTTTTACCTGTTACGTCCAGGAAGACCAAATACTAGCGTAGTCATTATTTTCAAACACGGCCACAACAGACTTAAAGGTTAAGACTTTTTAAAGAAAAGCATTTAAAGTGAATTTTGATATCAGGGCATAGAAGAACCATATCTGAGACTGGAGAAAAGAAAAATGCCTTCACAAAAATAGGGCATCGTAAAATGCTTCTGTAGCTAAATGTTGCACACGAGGGAATTGGAACACAGTGAATGGTAAATCCCAAACTTCTTCAGCAAGATCGTTGTAGAGGAAAATTGTCACCCAAGGGAGGAACACATCCAAGCTGCTTCAGTTAGAACAATGACTCTGGGATTCCTAATCGGGTGTCTTATAGGTAAACTAAATCCTTCAGTTTAAAAAAAAAACACACCCGCACCAGCTGATACCACTGATCTAAGTCACAGCTTTGTCTCGAAATAGATCTTAGCACTCTGAACTCAGCAGGGATTTCTTTTTTAGAGAAAGATATTTTATGAGCCTGGAAGTAGCTTTGTTGGAACTCACAATATCCTTGAACTGCAAGCAATAGCAATTTTAGAGCGTTAATTCAGTGAATTTAAGGAGAAAAAGGGGGGGGGGAAGGAAAACCCATACAATTGTCAGTGCTAAATGAACTGAAAAGTAGTTTGAAAGAACATTTCAGACTGTTCTTTCTATATTCTTCTTCTACGTTGAAGGAGTCCTCTAGTATTGCTGAGCCCCGTTGAGTAGAATGGTACCAACAAAATTTGGTATTTGTTCGATATGTATGTTTTTATATAATACTGTATTGGACCAGTACACTGAGCAAGTGAGGCTCATAAGATGCAATCAGACAGCGAGTTTATTCTTCCGAATACAATAGACCCCATAGAACTCACGCTACACCCAGTGTTTCCCCTGTCCTTGGATAAATGTAGAGCAGGCCCCAGGGCTTTTCTGGTCACTCTCAGATAATGAGGAGTCCTCTGGACAGTTTGAGTCACAAAACAATCTCAGTAATTCTAGGGAGAAGAGGAAAAGAGGACAGAGAGGCCTTCCTTGACTGGCACTGTCATCGCTGGTGCCAGGGCTCTCTGCACTTGGCCTCTATTAAGGAGGCTTTCTCTGGTGAGGGACTTTGCAGGGATTTCTCACTAGCTGTTGCCTTGATATGGACAGCTGCATCTTCCTGGCCTTTTTTTTTTTTTTTTTTTTTTTTTTGCAAACAGTTTAAAAATATTTGAGCACCTGTAAAATGCAATGTCAAGGCCATAGACACTGCATGTAAATTATGTCTTAATGATCTGAGCTAATAGTAATGGAGGTAAAATAGAAAGCTGAAATTTACTTTTAAATCCGTTATTTTCTATGTCATTAAGTGCAAAATGTGCCATTTTTCAAAGTATATTCTCTGGAACAGTCATTCCACAGATGGTTAACAGATAGTAGAGGAAAATAATGTTTTAATCGAATCCTCTTGGAATCTCTGGATCAAACTGCCATCGCCGTGTAGCTAGTGCAGGACATAATAAAGGATGGGGGAAGGGGGAAATATGGGAGGGGCAGCATGGCCCAGTGGGGTCCAGGTGCTGGAGTCAAGGGTGAGAGCACAAAGGCTGCCCCCTACTAGCTGTGTGAACTTCGGGTGTTATATAGCGTTTCTAATCCTTACCTCATCTGTTAAGTGGAAATAATACTTCCAACTTCCAACTGGAATTCCATGACATGTCGAATTTCTTTATTTTCATTCTTTTTCTTTCTTCTGTTTCTGAGTGGACTCTCACCTGCTTACAGCAGGAATTTGGCAGGGCTCTTTTTCCCCAGCCAGGAGGTGGCCTCAGCCTCAGACCCTGCTAGTGGTCGCTCAGGATGCTAATCCCCTGCCAGGGAGGCCCTTTTGAGATGAGGCGCCTTGGCAGGCATCTCTGTTCCCTCTGTGCTACCCTGAGCCACAAGAATCTTTGTGGAAACTTCCAAGGTTGCCGAATTTCCAGTCCTGAAGGGAACCCATGTAGCCATCATTGTGTCCCCTCACGTGTCTGTGTCTAAGCGATCTGGGGGGATCCACAGGCCCTCCATCCTCCTTCCCCATCTTGCTGAATCGCTCTCTGGTTGCCATTCTTGAAAGCAAAGAGCTACCCCCTCTTAGTCCTTTCTGATAATCCAACCAATTCCCTCGATTATCTTTAGCCTGAGAGCCGCATTCACTGACTCCAGTGTTTTTATTTGATCTTCTCAGTGCTGAGACCCCTCTGAAAACAGATTTCAAGATCCTTATCAAGGATGTGTGCCTGCAGCTGAGCATTCTGTCCCTGTCAGGGTCTGTTCTCTCTAGGTCTCTACGTGGGTGCCCACATCATTCCTTAAGGTCATGTGCCCAGCCTCTGTGGGCATTTGAGTTTGGGACCCCTGCCTTAGACTCTAAAGCACCAAGACCTGAGCACACCTTTTGCTCCTATCCATTGTGGTCTCCTTCCTATGCTCACAACTCCAAGAACTCCTGCACCTTCCCTTTTCCTCAGTACAGTGGCAAATAGAGTAGAGAAGATATAAAAGACACGTAGGAAGCAGTCATCCCTGGCTTTTCTGAAAGTCTTGGAGTGATTTAATTCCTCCTCTTTCCTTGATTAATTGTGTTCTTCTAGAGGATCTAGAAGGCATTTTTGACACAGACCACCCACGCACAGGTCACTGACTGGTATTACAGCAAGTGCTGCAGTCTGGTCTCTTGGTTCTCCCAATACTTTTCTCGTAAGAAGTTACCTGCTTTGACCTGCACATATGAAGCTGCTACAACTTCAAACCAAAGCAGACACCACCAGCTGCTGTCTTGCTGAGCGTGGCAGCCCAGGAGGAGTCCCTGTGGGTGGAGGATTCAGACTTCCAGCTGTCTTGCCTCACATTTCTTTCCCCACCTGACTGGGATGGCTGATGCAGCAGTAAGACAAGTTGCTGTCACAACCACTCTGAGTGGTCAGTAGGGAAATGTGCTGGTAAGTGCAATCCCGTGGTCTGTGCATCCTCTGACAGCCGTTTCTCTGGACTTACCTACAAGCGTGCATTCAGCTGTACCTGACAGCTCTGCCTGGATTAGACAGTGTACTTGACTGGTAGGCAATGGAAAAGTATAGAAGGAGTCTTTGGAGTTTTGATTCCATTCTTCTAGGATCCCCTCAGCTTTGCTATTCTCTTTAGTTAGCTTCTCTTCAAATGTTTTTACTCATGGCAGCAAAATGGTAGCAGCTGCTCCAGGCATTGCATGCACACCACACATCCAGAGCGTGAAAGAGCTTCTCTTCTCCCCAAGGACCCCTTTGAATAAAAACCCTGGGCTTTACTCTAATTGGACCAACTGGAACTGATGACTATGTAAGGCGAATCAGATGATCCTGATGAGTTTGAGCCAGGTTCTTCCCTTGGGACTGGAAGAGGAGCTGTGTTTGTCCATTTTGCACTGCTATAAAGGAATGCCTGAGGCTGGGTAATTTATAAAGAAAAGAGCTTTATTTGGCTCGTGGTTCACAGACTGTATAAGAAGTATCATGCCAGTATCTGCTTCTGGTGAGGGCTTCAGGGAGCTTGCAATCAAGGCAGAAGGTAAAGAGTGGGGTGGGGGTGGGGGGGGGAGGCATGTCACCAGGCGAGAGCAGGAGCAAGAGAGGGAGGAGGTGGCACCAGGCTCTTTTAAACAACCAGCTCTTGGTCTGAACTAATAAAGTAAGAACTCACTTGTTAATCTCTGGAGCACACCAAGCCATTCATGAGGGATATGCCCCCATGACCCAAATACCTCCCACCAGGCCTCATATCGAACACTGGGGATCAAATTTTAACACGAGATTTGGAAGGGCCAAACATCCAAGCCACATCAGGCATCAAACTACATGACTGCCTATGGCACATGGGCAATCATAGTAACTTTCAATGGCTTATTCAGTTAACTAGGTTTTGGGGGCGGGGGGAGGAATTAACATTTTCTGAGTCTCCATTCCAGGAAGAATGCTAGGTGCTTTACTTACTTTGCAATTGCCACTACTTAAAATCAGTTTTTTGGTTTTTGTTTTTAAGAAAACTCTGAAAGCTAAATCTTAGGAGCTTAAGGAAGTTGTTTGATGGGTCTTAAGAGGACCATTAGGTATTAACACTTAGATTTTATTGCCTTCAAAGGCCATACCTACAGAATACTATGTAAAAGGTCACAATATTTCTTGAGAATTGGATGAGAGGAGTGCTATAAAGTAATAGAAAGATAATTCCAGGAGCTGATTCCAATGCATCCACTATCCATTTTCCATAATTATGGTTCTGAACCTATTTCTAAATCTCTCAGGGTATTGATTTTGTCATCTGACACATTAAGAACACAGTAATAGGATGGATGCCATAATGTTGGGTGGAAGATTGGGATCATGCATGTGATATCAAATCACAAAGAAGGTTCATAACAAAAATAAGTATTCTGGGCCAGGCATGGTGGCTCACGCCTGTAATCCTAGCACTCTGGGAGGCCAAGGCAGGCGGATTGTTTGAGCTCAGGAGTTCGAGACCAGCCTGAGCAAGAGCGAGACCCCGTCTCTACTAAAAATAGAAAGAAATTATCTGGACAACTAAAAATATATATATAGAAAAAAATTAGCCGGGCATGGTGGTGCATGCCTGTAGTCCCAGCTACTCGGGAGGCTGAGGCAGGAGGATCGCTTGAGCCCAGGAGTTTGAGGTTGCTGTGAGCTAGGCTGACGCCATGGCACTCTACCCCAGGCAACAGAATGAGACTCTGTCTCAAAAAAAAATTAAAAAAAAATAAGTATTCTTCTTTCACCTAGAATATTAGTATTTGAAATTCTACCATGAAACCTTTATTCTTGTAGGTTAAAGTCTCCCTCATTAAAACAAAAAATAAATAAATACCTCAAACTCTAATGCATTAAGCTAGTGCCTCAAACTCAGAAACCTGGGACTAGCAAGTAAATGGATAAAAAGAGACAGGGGAAGACCGGCAGGAGATAGAGGGACTGTGATATTCTGGACTTGGAGTCCTCGACTGTGCAAAAAGGAAGGTGGCCACTCAGCCTCTGCCAGTTGTAATCACATGGGAATATGGACCTTCTTGCTAAATGTTAGGATTTTTCAAGAGAAACCCACAATCCGAATGTCTTGGTTTTTGTTTTTCTTTATGTTTTATGTAAAACATTTTGTGGATCCAAAAAATTATTTTTGCTAGCCCAAGATAGCCCGTGGGCACCTAGTTTGAAACATCTGTTATTCTGTCTCTTAAACCACATGACCCTGGAGTTTTCTTATCTGCATCTGTCAGAAGAGTAAGATAATAATAATACCTGCCCCCAGAGGATTTTAGGAAAGAAGAAGAATGGAGATGTTTCCAGAGTGAGTTTCAGATCCCTTCCTAGGAACAGTCTATAAAAGGAGACTGCCACACAGGCAGATTTCATGGTAATGCTCAGGACCCAGGATCAGGGTCAGAGCCCAGAGCCCAGGTCAGGCACAGAAGCCAGGACCAGCTATGAAGTGGCACCTGCTTCCTTCTGCATCATTAATCCTGACAGACCACAGACACTGGCTGCTTAGGCCACCTTTGGGGGCACTGGCAGATGGTGACTCAGGAACCAGTGGGACCCACAGAGCAGGCAATCTGGCCACAAGCCCCTCAAAGGAGAAACTTCCTCCATTCCCACCTCCACTCCTGGCGCCTCTGTCTGACTGTCACAGGTTAATGAGATGTTGAGGAAACCAAAGCAACTGAAATACCAACCTTTGAGCCAAGACAAAATTTGAGGGATCAGGATTCCAGTGCTATGAGGTGAACGGAGTCATACAGGGTCACTACAGCCTGAATCATCACTGTGATTTGAGTCCTTGCTGTAAGTTTTCAGAAATTAAATCCTGAAAACAAAAAAGCTAAACAGTAGAATATACTTGGCTCTCCACTATCCAATATGGTACCCACCAGCCACATGTGAGAGCACTCGGCTCATTGCCTGGTATATAGGAAGGGATTGGTAATATTTTTTCACTTTGTTAGTGTTTTACTCATATTGACATCAAATAATAATTACTGAATCAAGGAACAAAGTGCCTGTAACTCACATTGTTTTTTTCTTGGGGAAAGGGTCAGATGTTCCTTCCGCCAATTCTGTTATCTGGAAAGGAGGGGCAGTAATGCTTGCTAGCTAGGCTTTGATAAATAAGAAGCTATGTGTTCTCTCTAGAATGAAGATCCTCTTTAAAGGCAAAGTGCCAGGATTGTATTACAGATGAGTAAGATTATAAGCACCTTTTAAGCCTAGTTGTATGATCTGAGGGTATATGAAGGGCTAAAATGAAAAGTTACATTTATAAAGCACTTTTCAAAACACGTGCACATAGCAATTTCTATCCTCCCTACAAAATAGAGAGTTAGAGCAAGTGCACTAGTATCCTTCTGCTCAGTTAAACTGAGACCTAGCAATATTGGAATTGTCTAGGTAAGGGTTTTCCAACCTCAGCACTTTGGACATTTTGGACTAGATAATTCTTTATTGCAAGGGGTGGGGGACAGCCCTATGTTCAGAAGCAACCCTGGTTTCTACCCAGTAGATGCCATTAATTCCCCTTCTCCACAGTTGTGATGACCAGAAATGTTTCCAGACTGCCAAATGTCCCCTTGGAAAGGGAAAAATCCCTCCTGGTTAATTAAGATCCACTGAATTAGGCCCACGTAGTTAGTGAAGTGAGTGGAGATCCTTGTCACAGAAGCCTGAGCTCCTGCTTATCTCCAGTACCTCTAGGAATACAATGGGGGTGAGAACGAGAAGGCAGAAAGAAAACTCTTATTTGGGCGTAGACAGCCAGCAGGAGGGATGTGCGGGTGGATAGGAGGTGTATTTCCCAGGAAAGGAGGATGGATGGAGATGACCTGACCTAATGCAGATGCCACTAGGCAAGAGGATGAAATATGTTTCTTTTTAAAACTTGGGCTGGAGGTGTCGATGTCTCAAGTAATCTGTTACAAGCCTGCAATGATGACTATGTGGTTATGAGAGGCAGTAGCTTTTGCCTGGAGTCTATTAATGTTTGCACCCACATTTGCTGTGGGTGCGCCCTTGAGTTTGGTGGGAGCCAACTCCTTTAAGATTGTCTTAGCCAGTCTCTTCCCAGTGCCTTTAACCCCAAATTAAGCACTAGTTGGGGAATTGTATCTGGCTTGGGTGTGTTTCCCATGTTGACTGAAAACAAAATTGTTTCTAGTTGTTATGGAGAAAACAATGTCATCTATAGAGTGTTTCTCCTAGGTGCAAGTTGCCTTTGGCTTCCATTGTACCATTTTCTGTTAGCAGGACCATTTGGTTTAGTAAGAATGACAGAAAATTTTTTCAAAGCACCACTGAGACGCAGAGTTCCAGATGGTTGGGGCCACCCATACAAAATGGTGTAAAAATTGTATTAACTCATCAGGTCTTCATTTTTACCACCAGTATGATACTGGTAAAGTAACCTCTCTAAGTCATATTTCATGATCTGTAAAACAATTTTACTTAATAATTGCTAAGGGACCTTTTGGTTCTAAAATAAATTCTAAATAATTGGAGGAATGTTGCAATTTCTTTATATCTGAGGTGTTTTTCTAGATAACTTAAACTCTGAGTGTCTGCAAACAGAACTCTAGAGTAAGGTAAATTCCCTGTTTTAATTCATTGCTTGACATTTTGTATTGTTCTGTTCCATGAGAACTTTCAAAAGGTTGACGGAGTTGGGCATTGCTCAGTACTAACAGCATGGAGAAGCAGAAAGAGCACTGGGCGAGGGGTCTGGAGACCTGAGTTGTGGCCCCAGTTCTTCTACTAACTACTTGTGTGACTGTGGGCAAGTCACGCCAGAGGCGTGCACTCCAGTTACTTTTTCTGTTAAATGGCAGGGTTGGGTTACTTGATCTCCAAGGTCTCTTCTTGCTCTAAAATTCTTTAGATTTATGTCTAGATGTACATTGAGTTTACATCTGATCTAACCCGTCTTCATGACACAGAATCACAAAAAAAATTGTTTTTATAAGCCAATCTCTCATATCTCATGAAATGTGAGATGTAAATGTGATTAGTGAGACGTACATTTTATTTGATGAGATCTTCAGTGTGGATATCCACTCAGGGCTGAATCCACTGTCTTGTGACCATGCATTGGTAAGCCCAGCTGCATCAGCTTATTTCTTTCTCCCACTAACATAATGCACCTGCTGATATCCCCAGGTTTGAGGCTGGCAATACCCTTAGGTACAAAAATTCCTATGTCCTCCCCGGAACATTGTATCTGTTGTAATTTCACAGATTGTATTCATAACTCAGGTTTGACCTACTGAGGTTTCAGAGCATTTGATTAATCGCGACAGTTTTATTGATTTCTGACCAGTGATTCAGCTTGGACCTCTGGATTAGGCTCCAATCCAGCTACTCTCCAGGGTGCTGGTCTGGTATCGTATCTGCTGTTTCGACTTAATTCCCAGCTTTGTGAGTCAGAGCTACACACTTGGTCCCATTTCCTTTCCTTTTGCATCCCTTCTTTAAGTACCATATTTACTCTATCCATTTATCCATCTATCCATCCAACAAGAATTTATTGTACTTTAACTCAAGCTAAAAGAAAACAAAATGAAATATGGTTGCTGCTTACAGGAGTTCACCCATTCTTAGAAATATTTATAAATCAAGCCAAAGCTTTAAAATCCATTGCTACCTGGGGCTCCAATAGAACCAGTTAACAACAAAGGTGGTAATAACAATTGCTATTATTTTAGTGCATTTAATGGTTTATTAAATAGTTTTTTGAAGTATTTTAATTTTCTTAGAAAACTTGGTAATGGTAGGTAGCATTATTATTCCATTTATAGGGAAGAAAATGACTTGGATTTAGTGATTTGTCATAGATAACAAATTATTTTTCAAAAATTATTTATTGATCTCCTAGTAGTATATGTGAGGCATTGTTGCAGCAATAAATTAAGCAATGTCCCTCTCTCCATGGAGCTACTACATTCTAGTGGGCAATACCAACTACACACAGGCAAATAAAAATGGAAAGTTATGTATTAAGCAGTACAGTAAGATAGAGGGAACCAGGGGTGCGATTGCAGATAGCATGGTCAGGAAAGGACTCGTGAATAATGTTTGAGCAAAGATGTGAATTAAGTGAAGGAGCCAGATGTGCAGAAAGCCTGGAGAAGAACATTCCAGGCAGAGGGAATAGCGAATGCAGACGCTCTGAGATTGGACCTGTTCGGTGTGTTCAGAGGACCAGCTAGAAGGTCAGTGTGGATGGAGTGGAGCTCTGTTCTTCCGTTTTGCCTCCTAGCCCCCGAGATCATAGACTTGGCTTAGACAGAACCCTTCCTTTTCTTATGTACATGTTTGATATTTAACAGGTATCAGACTGTGACATTTTTCAAAGACAACAAATCTCAGAAGTCTGACTGTGATGGAGAAGGGAGTCACCCTGAGGTTAAAGAGAGAGGATTGATAGAAATTGCAGTTGACACACCACAGGGGCATACTTTACAATCAGTGCTTACTGACTCCTGCGACATACGCAAGTTCACCTACAACCAAAAAGAAGGGGGTTTCTGGGCATTCAGCAGCTTCATTCACATGCGGAGTCAACCATGGGGGAAATACAAATTCTTTCTTTCCTTCTACATTTCTTAATGTCTCTTGAGAGCAGTAGCTTCAATAGCTAGCTTGGTGCCCTGCACATGCAGCATGATGAGTAAAGTACGATGTTATGACCCTCAAAATGAGAGCCAAATGCTATTTTATCCATTTAAAGTGAGATTCACTCTTGCCTACCTGCTAGTCCAGCCAGTTCATTTAAAATACGTGTTTCTGGGGCATCCCCACTGACATCCTTACAGACTTTGGGACAGAGCTCAGAGCAAGTGTCAGTACCCTGAGCTAAATGCAGGTCAATGAGGCAGTCAATGACCCTGCTACCAGAAAGAATGGCTATCTTGGCCTGGATGTTAGAGGTTTCAGGATTTGAAGGTTAAGTCTACAGCAGCTGAAAGAAACTTGTGACTACTTCCACTAATCCAAAATTGACATCCCAGAAACCAGGTCTTTGTAATAAACAGAGAAACAACTCCACTGAATCCCACGTGTCAGTCTTGGACCTAAGGGAAATAAGTCTGTGGACTTCTGTCTGGACCCACTAAAGAACTCGTACTCCAATACATGACGTTATCATTAATGAAAGAGAAAACCTGAAATAATCCTAGCCTCGGAAATCTCTACCCTGAACAGAAGGACTTTTTTCCCCCTAAAAAGAGCATGCGAAGGGCAAGTCTTTTTCTGTTGTTTAACTGAAGTAACAGAAATGACATTTATGAAGCCCCAACAGTGTGCCATGTACTACACTTGGTGACTTTAATATGTTGTGAAATACACCCATCCACCTAGATAACTTGCTCATATTTTATAGGGGAGAAAACTGAAGCTAAAAATATCAAGTGACTTACACAAGGTCACATAAGTAATAAAGAGTACAACTGGCATTTGAGAATGGGTCTCTTCTGTACTAAAGCTGCTACCATGCTATTCTGTTAAAAAAAAAAAAGACATTTTTAAATCTGAAGTTAAGAAAGTATTGAGTTATTCCCTAAGCTGACATCTTCATTGTATAATTGCTTGTTAAACTGTGTACTTTTTCAAGCTATTCATACTCCCATCTTATCCAGCTGCTCTGAAATGCCTTTTTTGTGTTTCCTGGACCTAGTCTCATTTTCACATATGTATCAGTCATGGTTACATGAAGGTTTTGTTAAGGCTTGCCCATTACAAGGCGTGGTGTGAAGAAAAAGGTGGCTTAGATGATAAAAGATGATTGAAGACTTCACCCCACACCCTCTTAAAATGAATAACACATAGCCATTTATGTCAAAGAATTTCCTTTTACCTGAGCTTGGTAATTTCCAGGGGTCATCTTGGTTAAATTAGATTTTAATTCCAAAATATTGTTGCTGGAAATGTTTCCACTAGTCAATTCATATCTCCTGAATAATAGGATTTCAGTCAAAATTGAAAGTGTTGGTAAAATAAATGAGGAATATCTGCCACATTACCTTTGGAAACAAGTTTGTCTTTTTTTGATTTTAACTTAAAGAATTTTGCCAGCATAAGTTGTTGCTATAATGCATGCATCCGACAGTCCTGAGAAACAGAGATACTCTTCATAATAATCTTTTCCAGCTAACTTGAGGTCTCCCCGCCATGACTTTTAAGCATGGACTGAAGGATGTTTTATTCTGTCTACTCATTTTATGCATCTTTTTTCTGCCAAATTTTGAGTACAAGAGTAAGAGGCATCTTGCTTGTTAACCTTTCTGACATACTCATGTTGTATAGAATGTAAGGAAAAGTGAATCTTACTGCATCTTCCTTATACCTAAAGTATAGAGAAAGAGCCATTAATAAAATAAAGGTAGAAAAGGGAACTTCAAGATAGCTCTGTAGAGGCGCTCAGTACTTGCCTCCTCCACAAAGAAGAACCAAAACAGCGAGTAGATAATCACACATCAAACAGAGCATCTGAGAGAGAACACTGAAATTCAGCAGGGGAGTGACAGGAAACTTCTGAGACATGGAATGAAGGGGAAGTGAAGCAGCTGGCCCAGCTGGGATTTGCTCAGAGCCAGGAGAAACTCCCCAGTGTGGGGAGAAAGGTAAGCAAGAGATCCTCAGTGGTCCACATTCCCATCATGGACTCCTGTTATCCTACTTATGGGAGAGGCCCTCAGCCCTTGTGGGCTCTGAGACTAATGTAAAGAGCTGCCTGGAGTGCATGCAACAGCATTGTTCTTTAGAGGGAGTTCACCCTGGGCCCCACATACCACCCAACACCGAAGTAACTACAGCAAGATGCCATTTTGAGAGCCCAGCTCCCAGCAGATTACATCCTCCCTGGGGCCCAAGAAATCCTGCATCCCCACATCCCTGGAGCCCCACTGACATCCCCCTCTACCCAGAGGGTGGCAGTATCATGACACCAGCTGAACCCAGTGGTATAGATGGGTTCCCCAGCACTCTAACCCATGCAGAGTCCTATACCCTGGGGAACAGGGGTTTGACGTGCACCAGGAAGGTGTCCCCAGGACACAGGGAACCTGTATGTACTCCCTGGAGTCTGAAAGATGTCTGCCTGGGGCCACTGCTACTGACAGCAAACCTGCCCTCTGAAGCAGCAGCATCACCATGCACCTGTACCTGCTTTCAGGTGGCCTGGGAACCAGCCCTCCCTGGAGCCCTTCTGAAGCTTCTAAGGACAAGTCTTCCCTGTCACCACCGCTGTTGGCATCCATGCATGCCATCCAGAAACCAGGGGATCAGTTGGCCCCACCCACTGTAGCCAGTGCCCATGAACACCATCATGGGGCCTGAGAACAGGGTCGTCCCACTCCTGCCAGTGTCCACAGGTGTTATCCAAGGGTCTGGGGACCAACTTGGCCCACCTGCAACCATTAGCATGCCTTCCAAGGGCTTGAGAACAGGCCTCTCCCACCTGCTGCCATAGCCCATGCATGCCTACTGAGGGGCCTGAAGATTGGCCCACCTAGCCTCCCACTGAAACCCACCCACACAAGCCCAACCAGACCTTGCCACCACTGATGCCTATGCATATCCCTCAGAGATCCAAGGATTGGCCTGCTACTGCTACCACTGCTGCCACACAAGCCACGTGGGTACCTGAGGACCACTCCTCCCCTCCTAGCCCACTTCTGGCACCCACAAAAGCTTCCTAGAGTCCTAAGGACAGGCCCAACCAGACCAAATACTGGTGGCTGCATATGCTGCCCAGGGATCCAAGGACCCCCATGTCCAGTCTGCTGCCATGATCACAATTGCCTAATTACTGGTATGGAATCCCTTTCCCCAGCAAAGCCTCACTGCAACCTTAACTAATAAACTGCAGCGTAGGCCATTGAAAAAGTTACAGACACCACTGATTCTGATTACAGGCAAAGAAATGATACAGAGACTACATTACTGTACCCATCCAGAATCAAAGCTAAAGTACCCTCCTCAACTAAAACTATGGATACATCTGTAAGAAAAATTCTTTCCCTGTGAAAGACAATCCATGAAATAAGAAGTGACTGTTATACCATATGTGCAAATATTGACATAAATTCAAGAAACATGAAAAATCAAGGAAACATGAAACCTCCAAAGGAGCACAATAATTCTCCAGTACAAGATCCCAACGAAAGAGAAATCTATAAAATGCCTGAGAAGGAATTAAAGATAATAATATATTAAGAAACTCCATGACATATGAAAGAATACAGATAAACAATACGAAGAATTCTGAAAAAACAATTTATGATCTAAAAGAGAAATTCGGCAAGGAGATAATTATTAAAAAGAACCAACAGAAATTCTGGAATTGAAGAATTTAGTGAATGAAATAAAAAATATAATTCAGAACTTCAATACTAGAATAAATAAAACAGAAGAAAGAATTTCTGAATTAGAAGACAGGTTTGTGAAATAAACTAGTCTCAAAAGAAAAGAGAGTGAAAAGGAATGAGGAAAGCCTACTTGGTAGTTCCCAAAGAGGAAAATGTGGACAAAGGCATGAAAAACCTATTCAATAAAGTAATAGCTGAAACCTTCCAAATTGATACAAAAAATGTAGACATCCATGTACAGGAAGCTTAAAAATCCCCAAATAGATTCAACCCAAAAAACCTTTTCTCCAAGGCTTGTGGAAACTGTCAAAAGTCAAAGACAAAGAGACAATTTCAAAACACAGTAAGAGAAAAGCATCGAGTCACATATAATGGAACCCCTATCAGACTAACGGTGGATTCTTCAAAGAAACCTTGCAGGACAGGAGAGAATGGGATGATATATTCAGGGAGGTGAAAAAAAAATTGTCAACCAAGAATATTACACCTATCAAAGTTATCTTTTAAAAATGAAGGAAAAATAAAGTCTTTCCCAGAAGAGCAAAAAATGAGGGAATTAATCACCACTAGACTGGCCCTACAAGAAATGTTTAAGGGAGTCCTACATTTGAAAGTGAAAGATTGATATCTGCTATCACAAAAACACATGAAAATATAAAACTCACTGGTAGAGATGAGAAAGACAAAGGAGTCTCAAATATTACCATTACAGAAAACCACCAAACCAGAAAAATAAATAATGAGAGAGGAAGAAAGGAACAAAGGAATGCAAAACAACCAGAAAACAATGAACAAAATGATAGGAATAAGTTCTCACTCATTAATAATAACCTTGAATATAAGCAGATTAAAATCCCAACTAATTGCTGAATTTTTTTAAATGACCCATTTATATGCTGCCTATAAGAAACTTATTTCACCTATAAAGACACATATAGACTGCAAGTGAAGGGATTGAAAAAATATTTCATGCAAACAGAAACAAAAAGCAAGCAGTAGTAGTTTTGCATACATGAGGTAAAACAGACTTTAAGTCAAAAATTGCAAAAAGAGACAAGAAGGTCATTATATAATTATAAAGGGATTGATTCAGCAAGAGGATATAATAATTCTAAATATACACCCAATACCAGGGCACCTAGATATTTGAAGCATATATTATTAGACCTAAAGGGAGAGATAGAATCCAATACAATAATAGTAGGTAATTTCAACACCTCACTCTCAACATTGGACAGATCATCTACATAGAAAATCAACAAAGAGACTCAGATTTAAGCTGTGATTTAGACCAAATAGACCTCAGAGAGATTTATAGAACATTTCATCCAGCAGCTTCAGAATACACATTTTTCTCAATTGCATATGAAACGTTCTCAAGGATAGACCACATGTTAAGCTACAAAAGAAGTCTTAAAAAATTCAAAAAAATTGAAATCATATCAAGTATTTTCTCTGACCACAATGGAAAAAATACTAGAAATTAATTACAAGAGGAACTTTTGAAACTATACAAATACATGGAAATTAAACAACATGTTCCCGAAATGACCATTGGGTCAATGAAGAAATTAATAAGGAAATCAAAAAAATTCCCAAAACAAATGAAAATGGAAACACAACATACCAAAATCTATAGGATACAGAAAAAGCAGTGCTAAGAAGGAAATTTATAGCAATAATTGCCTCAATGAAACAAAGTAGAAAAATTTCTAATGAACAACCTAATGATGCACCTCAAGGAATTAGAAAAGCAGGAACAAACCAAACTCAAAATTAGTAGAAGATAAGAAGTAATAAAAATCAGAGCAGAACTAAACAAAATAGGGACTAAAAGAACAAAATATTTTGATGTATTTACACATTGTGGAATGGCTAAATCAAGCCATGTAATATATTTATTACCCCACATACTTGTCATTTTTTTTGTAGTGAGAGCACTTAAAATCTATTCTCTTAGCAATAATGAAGTACATAGTATGTTGTTATTAACCATAGTCATCATGTTGCACAATGGATCTCTTGAGCTTATTACTCCTGTCTAACCCAGAATTATATTTATCCAAATATCTGAGTGTCCCTTTGCCCAGTCAAATTGACACAAACTTCACCATCCCAACTAATATCCCAAATAAGGCTTCAAAAATGGTTATAATTGAGTTCACTATGAATTTTTAATCTGCACTGCTGTCTGACTGTCTGTCCTCCTTGCCCAGGGAATAAACCCAATCGGGGTCCCTGAAACTGTTCATGATATTAATGATTCCCTTTCTAGGAGATGGATTGGACAGTGGGGAGAGGTGTGGATAATACTTGGCATTGTAATTAAAAGCTAAAAAGAGGCCAATTAAATCCCTTTAACCAGTTTTGGGCTCTTAGTATTTGATGATTTGTTTATTTCTAGTTAAAATTATTAAAGTACCATCTTGTCCTCAACTTTGGCAAACCCCAAAACATCTCTTCTGCTTTCCTTTTTTCCTGTATTACTAGCTTTGTGATATTGGGAGCGCTCTAATCCCTTCACCTTTTCTTAGGAACTAAGATACACTTTCTGACACACTCCTTTCATGTCTTTGTACCTGCCCCTTACCTTCTCATTCCGCATCCTTTCAACACTGGCAGCTCCACCATTAGTTCCCTTTTCTCTTCCTGTTACACAAGCCTCTTTGAGCATATCGAATCAAGTCAGTGCTAAATTGTGTGTGGCAGAGTGTGACTGCTGCAGGAGATCAGAAGACGGAGTCAGAAAAGGAAGCAAGAAGGAAATAGATGTGAGAGCTGGGGCCCAGAGCATGAAGGGCTCAGGGTACGGCTGCTGTTGAGCATTTACAGTGTACCAGGCACCGTGCCTGGCAGATGAAATACGCATGCATTCATACACTCTTCCAGGAGGGATGCTGTGATCGCCATGTTCCAAGAGACATAAAGGTGTAGGAAAGGCTCTATGACTAGTAAGTAATGGGACCTGGGACCTGGACTCAAAAATTCCTTTTTTGGAGGGATCCAACCCTCACACTTATGGTTTACTCTTTTTTTGTTCTAAAACCTATGGTCTAGACCACTGTGTCTGTGAATTTGGCTGGGCAAAGGAAACAAGGCAGAGAAGAAACATACTTCAATATAATAAAGGTCATATATGACAAACCCACAGCTGATATACTGAATGGGGAAAAGGTAAAAGCCTTTCCTCCAAGAAGTGGAACAAGACAAGGGTGCCTGCTGCCACCACTCTTGTTCAACAGAGTACTGGAAGTCCTAGTCGGAGCAGTTGGGCAAAACCTGTGGTCGAGACCATTCCGATTCCAAAACCTGAGGTTGAAAGCATTGTGTCTATGGATTTGGCTAGGCAAAGGAGGCAGGGAATCCATTCTGAAAAAAATTATTTAAGTTGAACAAATTCACAGAATCTATTGTCAGCAAGTTCTTTATTAGAAAGTTATTTTTGGAATTAATTCTAAGGTAGTGAATTCATCAAAGTGTGGTTCTGTACTTTCAAGGAAGTCTTGGAATTTAAATTAAAATGTAAATCTGCTCCCATCCTTCCTTTGGTTAACACATTCCACTAGTGTTTGATCACACAAAGAATAAAAATCTAAACTCCTTGGTAACATCTTCTGCAAGATGCTCTATTGATCCTTGTCCCTTCCCACCTCTCTGAATTCATTTCCTGTTCCTCCTTACCTTGCACAGAGGTGGTGTGACACTACTCTGGTCACATTGGCAGTTGGCATTCTTGGTGATCCTCAAATGAACCAAACTCATTTTCCCTTTACCTGGATCTTCCTGTGGCTGGCTCCCTTACACCATCTGGGTTTCTTAGACATAACTTCTTAGACCTCCAATTTTATGTGTACCTCCTACCCTCTCTCCTCCTACTCTGCCTCGGTCTTCTCCACAGCACTTCATAGCTCTGGCCGTATGATGCTCTGGGTAAGAGGGAAAGAAAGGAAGAAGTCATGTCTTTGTTCATTGAGCAAACAGGATTCTCCAGTATCCGGTTGTTCTACTGTTCTGCAAACACATGCACGAAATATGGAAAGAATATAAGAGCTTAGGAGTACAAGCAAAAGAAACAGCAATAGACATCTCCTCTGAACAACTGCTGCTTCTCTTTAAGGTTAAACATAATTGTAGAAATTGGTGACACATCTGAAAGACTGAGAGTACCTCTGATACTGTCTTTTGGAAGGCCAATTTGGACATCAAAACTAGAAGAGAGGCCGGGCGCGGTGGCTCACGCCTGTAATCCTAGCACTCTGAGAGGCCGAGGCAGGGGGATTGTTTGAGCTCAGGAGTTCGAGACCAGCCTGAGCAAGAGTGAGACCCCGTCTCTACTAAAAATTGAAAGAAATTAATGGGACAACTAAAAATATATAGAAAAAATTAGTCAGGCATGGTGGCGCATGCCTGTAGTCCCAGCTACTCGGGAGGCTGAGGCAGAAGGATTGCACGAGCCCAGGAGTTTGAGGTTGCTGTGAGCTAGGATGACACCACGGCACTCTAGCCCGGGCAACGCAGTGAGACTCTGTCTCAAAAAAAAAAAAAAAAAAAAAACTAGAAGAGAGGGCCACATTAACAGGTAAAACAGTGCTAGTGCCAGGAGTACTCATGCTAGCTTTCATATTTCTGAACTTATCCCTGGAAACTTTTCTCACATGTATCAAAAAGGCACTGGGACCTTTGAAGCTGTGAGTTGAAGTCTCATGAAAGACACAGTCATATACAACTGACAACTTTTCTTAATGAAAATAGAAGACAACACAGGTGGCTCCCTTGGGGTGTATACCCCAGTGAAAAAATCTATTTTGGGTAGGATTTCCACAGCGTGCGTTATTAACATCACTCAGGCCAGCATCTTAATCGGGCTTTACTGGTGGGAAGTGCTCACCCAGCAGCAGGGATTGCCACGGTAGGAATTTAATCTGAACACTTGGCATAGGCCTAATCATATTTCACTTATTTTCTTTTATGTGTCTGCTTAAGATAAATGAGACCCCCTCCTTTATCAACAATAGCTCAGGATTTATAAGCTCACATTTTTCACCTAGGACAGGAGATGTAGCAACTTGCATTTTATTATCCATCTCTCATTTTCTTCCCTTCAGACAATCGATAAATTCCCCACCAATGTGTCTTTTTAAAGGTTGCTTACAAGTTTCTGTTTCAGAACAACGTGCTGGCATTGGGTTTTATGCCTAACTACTCCCTGAATCTAGGTGTGCATTTGGAGCGATGTGTAGGAGTTTTTGTAAGAATTTCTTAAGCTGGACTACAAGTCACACAAGATGCCATAATTATAGCCTCTCTGAGCCAATGACAGTTGATATTAGTTGTTATCCAGGTTGTATCCCATTCCTATGCATCATAAAATAGGACTTCTTCTTTTTTTTTTTTTTTTTTTTGCAGTACAATAGACCTTAATGTTTCTACTGTCCAACTACCCATTATGGACTGGGAAGAAGCAGATTCAAAAGATTCAAAGGGCTTGTCCATGTTAGTACTGAGAGCTAGTGGAAGGGTTGAGGTCAGAACCCAAGTGATAGACTCTTCCTGTAATTCCACAGCACCCAAGTGATAGACTCTTCCTATAATTCCACAGCATGTGCTTATATTTCCTTATAAACATTCCGTAAGGGTAATCTTTAATGTCTAGAAGTATATGGCAATACCCGCACTAATCTGTTTTCTTAAATGGCCAGCCAGCACAGTACTGGTCTGCATAAATAATATCTGGGGTTTATTGACTTTTAAGCCACACTTGACTCCTTGTGGGAGCTATAATTATGGTTCTTTTCAGTTGTTAAAAGTTCACAATCTAGAACGAGAAAATTAATAGGAAGCTATGGTCAACCGTTCAGTGGCTCTTGAAGCATATGCTCTGAATTGACTCTGAATTGCTCAAGTTTCACTAGCCAACCACTCATATATGGGTGGGGAAATACAGTCAAACATGTGCCCAAAGAAATACAGAGCAGCGAAGTGTTTAAGAGAGTGATTGCTTTAGCATTCTCTATCCCTCAATGACTGCCCCGTTAACCCTCCATGGACATGTAGTTTGGGTGAGAAATCTTTGTTATTCAAAGCCACTGAGATTTTTGTTGTCCGTTACCATAGTATATCCTAGACCGTTTTAAGTGATACACATGGATTATCTGTCAGTACCGTGACTCTAGAAGCTTTAATTATCTTGAATACTCTAGTGTCCAGATACAAACCACGAACCTTAGAAAGGGTACCCTGGAAGTGGGTGAGCCAGCATTCTGACCCATGCAGTCTGATTCCAGACTTCATATTCCTAGCCAGTACAGCAAAATGCTGTGTGTGTCTGTGTGTATGTGCATGTGTCTTTAGTTACTGAGGAAAAATGGTTTCTGAAGGATTGAGGAGAATCAAGGAAGGCTTTCCAAAGAAATTGATAGCTAAGCCCTAAAGGACAAAGAGAAACTAGGCAATTTGGTAGTAAAGAAAATTAGACTTATTCCTTCTGTGTGTGTTTTGGAGATGGGGGATAATCCTCCCCTCTATAATTTACTTACCCCCAGGAAAAGTATAAAGAATGCCTGTCCATACATTACTGTTAGCAACCAGGACATACAGAATGTTTCAGATACAGTCGTCTTGGATCTGTAAATCATTAAGAGCAACGTTATGAGATATTTACAAAACAAAAGTCAAAAATCACAGTCTTGACCCACTGAGCTACCAAAGAAATTTGACAGTTACATACATCTTACATTAATATTCTCTCTCTCTCTCTCTCTCGCTATTCTAACCAATATATGAGGTCTGTCCAGAAAGTACCCAGCCATGTTATATGAAAAATAGAGACATTTATTGAAGCAGATACAAGATTAAGAAACATTGTACATAGGAGAGTGACACCTCAGTGCCCTTCAGAGTAGGCACCTTGGGACCTCATACAGTTCTCCCAGCATCTCTTAACCTAACCCACACATGTTCAACATTCTCAGTGTTGTGCTTGTTGCAGGCCTTCCAGAACATAGATCATTTTCAACAGAGTCTCGACCATCTTTGAAGTGTTAGTTCCACATTTTTATTTGCGCTGCACTCCTTGCATTGTCCCTGAAAGCCTTCTGAATCATCCGGATAATTTCCACGGAGGAATGTTCAAGCTTAATGCAAAATTTGATGCAGATTCGTCACTCTACTCACTTAGTCATTTAGAATCCAATGGCCACACAGTACACATGCGGACGCAACAGCGTCTAGCACCCCACTGACTGGTACAGTGAAGTCATTGTTCACACACGCGCATTCCAGTCTGCTCTCCTTGGCTGCCAGGTTACATCAATGTCTCACAAACCAGTCTCATTATATCAACAAGGGCTGGATGCTTTTGGACAGAGCTTGTATGAGCTTTAGCTTTATAGTAACTATGAAGTAATAAGAAAGGAAAGAAAAACTATATAATATATCAGCATGCGTGACGAAAGAAAGAGAATATGAATGAAGTTGAGATTATACAGCAAAGGGCAAAAAGGGTTAGAAGCTGTGGCCCAGACACCAGAGGGTTATCTCGTCCCTTCCTTTGCTGCTGTGTTAGTCATCCAGGACTGATGAGGTTAGCATTTATAATGCTCCCTAGAAAACGAAGCTCTTTTCCAAAGTGGCTGGACCATTTTATGTTCTCCTTAGTGGTACATGAGAGTTCCTGGTATCTTCACATCTTTGCCATAATGGCCACTCATGTGTTTTCCTTTAGATTGGAAGCTTCCAGAGGGAGGGGTAGTATCTGAACCTCTTCATATCTCTTTACCTGTCATTTAGCACAGGGCTGGACACACAGTTTGAGCTTAACAGTACAGCATAGAGTGTGGTGGTTAAGGAGTTTTGTTTTGGAGTTAGACTGCCAGGGTCTCTGAGCATCAGTTTTCTCAACTGAAATGGGGTCAACAGTGCCTACCATCTAGAGTTATAATGAAGATTAGTGAATATAACACAGATAATGTGCTTTGTTGAATGCACATGGAAATGGTAACTTTTGTTATTAATGTTTTAAAATTCATATGGATGGGCATTTTCGGAACAATCTCTGGTTTAGCCAATTTCTTTTTTTCTCTTACAGTTATGTATTTAGGTATAGGAACTGTACTGGGCCCCAAAGATGGAATAATAAGTAACATCTTGTCCCTCAACTCAAGAACTTTGAAGTCTAGTGACTACATAAATATAAATGAACAATTACAATGGCATGTCATATGAGATAAGATATGAGGAGATAAGAGACGGGAGATATAAATTGGAAATCCCATATGGGCCCAGAAGAGACATCTGACTATAACCAAAGGACTGGAGAGAGGAACAGGATTGGGAAGAGTGCCACTAGCCAAGGGAGAGATATGGCATTGCTACAAAGACTCAGAAAGGGAAGGAGTTTGGAAAAATCACTAGCATGCTATGTGACATAGTAAAGGGACACTGATAAGGATGGAGAAGTGGACTAGTACAGATCAAGACGTTTGTTCTTTACTTTCAATGTTCCTCTCGTATTACGTTTTAGAGTCTGAGGCTATATAAGAAGATGATTCAGTCTGCAAATGGTAGAAGCGACCATTTATACGTTAACATATAAAGAAATGAAAGAGCAGTCTCAAAACATAATACTCTAACACAGTATTTCTCCACTTTTAAATATTGCCTCTCCCTTCCCCAGGAGAATTTTTAGACTTTTTTTTCTGTTTGTTCCCCCCATGAAACTTTAATACCACAGATATGCTATGTATATACTCTATACATAAGCTTATTTATGCTTTCTACATTAAAAGAGTAAAATTTTTTCATTCTCCCAACCCCTCAATAACCAATTTTCACCCACTGGGGGCTATACCCCCTTGGTTGGGAATGCATGTTCTTTTTTTTTTTCATTACAGCATACTTTGGGGGTACAAATGTTTAGGTTACATATATTACCTTTGCCCCACCCGAGTCAGAGCTTCAAGCATGTCCATCCCCCAGATGGTGCACACTGCACCCATTAGGTGTGAATATACCCATCCCCTCCTCCCACCACCACCTGCCTGACACCCAATGAATGTTACTACTATATGTGCGCATAAGTGTTGGTCAATTAGTACCAATTTGATGGTGAATACATGCATGTTCTGATTGATTAGAATTGGGTGTGGGAATAGGTATAGGTTTTAATATTTTTGTAATCCCCACACTACCTTTCAAAATGCAACTATTTGGAATGAATAAATTCCGTCATTCGACAAGAATTTGCTAAGTCCATACCATTTGCGAAGCAATATTTTAGGAACTGAGACTATAGCTATGAACAAAACAGTAAAAAAAATATATATATATATATTTTTTATATATATACCCACCCCTCATGAAGCTCACATTCTAATGCAATCTGTGTGTGGGTGTAACTGTTTTGCTCTTGGATCTAAACTAAGGAATGCCTGCCATTAAAACTGCTCCAGCAAGAGAGAGTCTTGAGACCTACTTACTAAAACAGGACTTGGCATGACTTCAAGCCCGCAAATGTGCTGACAAAATTAAAAACCTGTCTCATGCTGATGCAGCAGGAAAATCAGAGGAGCAAGAAATAGCACTTTCTCAAAATCAACATAATAGCAATTTCCAGCCCCCATTCCACGAGGGCCAGCAGGAAAGTCCATCTCACGGAGGAGTTTGCAGATGTTGTGGTATCTTGCCCAGCACCAGTGGAGAGGCCCTGGGGGCACTGGTCATCGTCCTGGCCATGCTGAGGGAATTGTGGCTCCACCCATGCCATCCCTTGAGGTCCAGAGGTTCTGCTGCTCCTTCACTACTCCTGGATAAGAAACCTGAGAGACTGGAGTCCTGCAGCCATTTCCCTATGAGGCCTTAACCCCTCCCGGGGACACTGGCAAGACAATGGCCTCTAGAACTCACAGGAAGCACAGATCTCTTCACCCCTTAGTTAGAAAATATCTCCTCTTCTCGCCTCCCTTCCCAGCACACCTAGCACAGTCCATTTAGTGAGATTTACCTTCTACAGAAAATAGGAAATCCCACTGTTATTAGGCTGCCTATGCTTCGTCACTCTCAAAATCTCTAAGGCAAGTAATTACAAAGCCTAGGAACCTGTTGGAGATGGTGAGGAAATGAATCTGAGGCCAGCATGAGAGATATGAGGGAAGAAATAAGTTAATATTTCAATCTATTGCACTGACGCTCTGAAATCTATTTATTCTCTACTCATCTTGTAGAAAAACCATCTATTCAAAATAACCAACTAACCAATCTGGAGTAGATCAAGAATAAAGACGATATTCCATAATCCTTGGATCGGTCCCCAGATTCTACCCACCTCTGCCCCTGCCCCAGGCCCTGTCGCCCCTGAAATATCTAACTGGTTGAGGGAAGGAGGGTGTGACACTCTAAATTGGACTGGGAAAATAGTGGGATTTGCTCTTGTGTTTTTGAAAACTTCTATCCTGAGTTAGTGCCGCACCAGGTGTAGAAGTCATCACTGGTGACACAGCAATGAACAGGACACTCATTCAGTCCCCTGTCCTCATGGGGCTTACAGGGGGAGCCTGGCTTCCTACTTCTGTTTCAGATGCACTTTATAGACTTCAGGACCATTCACTGGACAGCGCTCACTCTGTCAAGACCAGCTATGCAGCTATCTGGCCACTAGAATGTTCGTGCTTGCCTTAAAGAAAATTAGTTTCACCATTTAAAGAGGAAAATAAAATATTGTGTATTATTCTAATTACTTTGGAAATGACTCTCAATCTGCTAAATAGCTGTTTTACTGGGAAGGAAGTTGTGCTTCAGAACTTACGTAGTTATAAAGGTGACATGATTTTAAATAAGGCTGATCTCAAGACATTTTTATGTGTCTCCAATCCATTCTCACAGTTCCAAAGTTATAAAGGAGACTTTCTAAATGTGGGAACATATTTAGTTGATTACCCAGTCTGCTTTGTATTATACTTTAGAAATAGAGGCCAATAACAAAAGGTCATGCTATTTGATAAACATCTCCCACCAAAATACCTTTCGGCAGACCTAGAAACAGGGAAGCGGGCTAGAAAAAGGAAGTTAATAATGCATAAGAATAGGAAGAACCTGTTAATGGAAGAAAGGATAGAGACTTGACAAGTCTGGGGTGAGTTTTCTGCCACAAGAGGTATGTAAGGAAACATTAAATAATTACTCACAAAGGAATTAATTGACTCTTGGATTAGATTTGTGTTTCTCAAACTATGGTCTTTCTTGTGCCTCCTTTACTATTTTTCTGTGGCTTTGTACCACCTATATTATAAACTGTCTTATGGGACAGGATTTGGAGAAGTCTTCTCTTTTTGTGACTCTTCATGGCATGCCACATAAGATGATGGACACAGCAGGCTTTCCAAAAACAGAAGAAAATTCATTCAGATTATGTTTCTGGGGATGGGAGCCAGTTGGGTTGTAATCAGGAGCCTCTGGATCCTAGGAAAGTGGAATGAAGATGTTCTCCCATTAGAATAGATGGTGTTAGTCTTGAGGATGAGGATGGTCCTCTCTAATATAGCTGAGTGCAGTTATCAAATGAACAAAAATCAGTGACAGTAAGAAATCCAGCAGATATTATAAAGATACTACTATTGAAGATTAGGTTAGGATGGTGACTAAGAGTATGTAGTCTCAATTCAAAAGACTTGGGTTCAAATTCCTGGTTCTGTCATTAACTAGCTGTGTGATTTTGAGCAAGTTACTTACCAAAGTAACTTTGGTAAGTTTACAATGTGCTCACTTGTAAAATAAGGAAAATAATAACTGTCTCATAGAGTTATTGGAAAGATGACATGAGATAATATATGTGTACTACTTAGTATATGATGTAAAGTATACATTCTTGATAAAGGTTGATTTTTAAGATAAATCACTCAGGAAAGATTTATTTTTTATTACTTAAGTTTTTATTGCAATTGATTACAGAAAATTATAAAAAATTAGAAAGTACAGGTAAGCAAAAAGAGAAAAACAGAAAGCACTCATAACCCAGGCATGCAAAGATACTAAATATTAACATTTGAATATATTTCCCCCTAGAATTTTGCCCCTATAAAATTTCCATTAGAATTTTTTCTGTTATATCCACATGATTATATGCATATCGATGTATAATATAGTTATTTAAAAATGGGCTTATTATATATATATATATAATTGTTTCTCTCAATAATGCATTATGAATATTTACCTATGCTCTTAAATATTCCTCCACAAGAGCTACATAGTATTCCATTATACTATAATAGATTCAATTATCCTTTTAACCTGTAACTTTCAGATATTCGTTTCTAGGTTTTTATCTTTTCTGCTATCACTGGCATAATAATGAACTCTAGAGCTAAATATTTTCACAGTTGTGTGATTATTTCCTCATGATAAAATCCAAGAAGTAACACGGTACTTTTTAGTAATAATAGAAAAAATGAGATAATGAATGAAAAGCACATAGTAATCAGTGCATAGCAAGTAATCAATAAATCAATAAATAAAGGGTAGGGGGTATATGTATGTAATGTAAGAGGAGAAGATATTTAGAATTGGCTTGCTAAATATTCCAAATATAATCTTTTATTTAAGAATATTTAAAAGTTCTTGTTTGTTTTGTAAATGCATCATGCAAAAAAAAAAAAACAGTTTATCGATATCAGGTTTAATGTGCGTTTCTATGAAAAAGTCTGCCTCTCTGGCTAGCAGAAATGATAAAGAATAACCCAACACGAGAGCCAATCTATATATCTATTTTGAGAAGGTTGGAGGTGCCTTTGGATATTCGCTTTTGCTTCTTTCCCTTTGTTGCGTGTTCTACCTGCTGTTGGTGAGACAGGAACGTGTCTTCTAGCCTACTGCCTCTCCTACTGGGTTCGAATGCCCAGTCTGGGGCCCTCTTGGCAGAGGTGTCCCCACAAGTGCCAGAAACAGAAATATACAGATGGCACGCTATCCATGAAGGAACGATATTGACCTGCAGGCTCTGTTCTGATCCACAGGCTGAAGTGCTTTTATGAAGAAGGGGTAGGGGAAGGCACCTACTGCCCACTTGGTCATTCGACCCCCTGTGTGGAAGCTGTACTGAATGTATTGAGGAATGAGGCACAATGGCAGTGCCCGAGGGGAGGAGCTGCAGGAGTCTGAGATAATGTAGTAACATAGGTCGGATGGAGACTGTAGCAAACTAGACACTGTGTGTTGTGTCCAAGCAGGGCGGCTGCTCACCTCTGTGGATGGTGGCCACACGAGAAGGCAGGCCCAGAATTGCCAGGGGCTCTAGTTTTCATGAGAAGCTAGAAACCTGTTTTTTTTTTTCCATTCAAATATTTCAGTTTTCAAATGTCATTGGAAAATGGATGAATACGTTGAAAAAGCATATATATGCATAGTGTGTGTGTATACATACAACCACACACACACATTGCCTGGGGGAAGGAAACCTGATAGAAGGACAAAGACAGAGCTAGACTTCTTTGAATATTTTTTGTTTTATAGATTTGCCTTTGGTACCACATAAATAGATTACAGATCTACAAAACAAAATTGGACTTTAAAAAAGCATTCATGGAAAATTAAGAGGAAAAAAAATGAAACAATCGAACCTCACTGGGTGTCAGGCTGGTGGCCTAACCACACAGAAAGGAATTATTCAAAGTGACTTTGAAACTGAGCAGTTTGACTGTATTTTCCTAGTAGGATACACTTTAAAGACTTTTAAAATTGACACATTTTAAGTAGTTTTTATTAAGATAATGTTAACATGGCAGTGGTATTGGTATTCTGAACTGTTATGTATGTGTTGCAGGTTAAATCAAATAACCATGTTGGTGTTATTAAGAACAGCAATTTTGAAGGAAAGGTAATAACACAGTAAAACATGGTAATAACATGGTAAAATCCATGAGGTCTAATGGAAATGTTTAGGACCTGAATATGAATTAAAGTTTCATGTAAAATCAAAGTTTTAGTAAAACAAAACAAAACTTATCTTCTAGCTCTGTACACAGACACAAAGGCTAATCCAATAGAAATGAGCACCCAACGTTCTCAGCTTGTGGTCTCTAAATACCAGTTTCCACTAAGATAAACCAGGGCTTCTTACTAGAAATTACAGATTCCAGGCCTGGGGCAAAACTATATAAGATAACCCTGGAATATCTTATGCCAGAAGCAAGGGGGTCATCAAAGACCACCAGGCCATATTAAAAGGACTCAGGAGTCAACATGAAGACACTTTCCTGACCAGAGGTAGGGCAGTTAGATCATAGGAATAATAACTGTGCTGGAATGAAACAAATCAAAATGTTCATAGTGATATTTTAAAAATAAAAACCTTTATTGGTTTGGGAGATATTAGGTAATCAATTCAATATTTTGAAGATCAATAAATAAATAAGGAGGAAAAATCAAGCTTGTCAAGTTCCTCTACAAACTGTAATTTAGAGTCCATAAAAAGTTGCTGAGATGAAATTTCTCTTAATAGAATATTCCAGCTAATAAATTAAGAAGAAATAATAGAATTAGGGTATAACCAGTTTGAAACCTCTAGTGAAATCCTCTAGGCAAAGATCACCAATGGCTGATAACATCACAGCAAAAAATGTTATGTGCCTGCTGATGGAAGCATATCCCGTGTAGTAAGCAGAAAAACGTCCCCCTACCCCACTGATATCCACATCCTAATCTCACAACTCATGAATATGTTACATTACATTAGGGAAATTAAGATTGCAGATAGAATTATGATTGCTGATCTGGTGATTTTAAAATGGGGAGATTATTCTGGATTATCCAGATATGCTCAGTGAAATCAGAAGTCTTTAGAAATGGAAGAGGGACACAGAAGATTCAGTGTCAGAGTAATTGGATGTGAGAAAAACTCAATCAGCCATTGCTGACTTTGAAGATGGAAGTGGGTCATGAGCCCAGGAATGTGGGCAACTCCGAGCCTAGAAAGGGCAATGAAATGGATTGTCCCTTAGAGACTCCGGAAAGGAACACAGCCTTTCAGATACCTTGATTTTGGCCCACTGAGTCTTGGGTTAGAATTCTGACACACAGAACTGTAACATGATAAATTTATGTTGTTTTATTTATTTTTAATTTTTTTTATTTTTTAAATTTCAGAATATTACAGAGGTACAAACATTTTGGTTATGTAAATTGCTTTTGTACCATTTGAGTCAAAGTTATGAGTGTGCCCACAAGGTGTGAATGTACCCATCCCCTCCACCCCCCTCCTGCCTGCTTGATTTCTGATGAATGTGATTTCCATATTAATTTGTGTCATTTTCAGCCACCATTATATGTTACTGTAACTATAGAAAATTAATATACTCCATTGCCTAGGATATATAGTCTTTCCAGGAAACAGCCTGAATCTGATCAAGCTACTTGATATAACTACCAGTTTATAGAAAATACAGCAGACACAGGAACACATTATACGAAATTATGGAAATGTTCAGCAAAATCTAAACTCTCAGAAATTCTATTAAAAATGACATTTATCCAATAAAGCATATGTATGTGTATATGAGAGAAACTGACTGACTTGGGAGATTTTAGGAAATGACCTAGTATTTTATGTAACAACCAATTGCTATAGGAAACTTAATTCAAATAAGCAAATTATAAAGAGAGAAAATAAATATTAGTGAAATGTGAACACTGGTACTGGCCATTTCATATTAAGGGAAGATTTTTATTTTAGGGGTGTGTGTGGGGTAACGAGATTATGGTTATATTTAAACAAAGGAGAAGAGTGGAGTTGAGTGTAGTAGAGAGTAATAGCAAGCTAGGCCCGATGGCTCATGCCTATAATCCCAGCACTTTGGGAGGCCAAGGTGGGAGGATCGCTTGAGGCCAGGAGTTCAAGACCAGCCTGAGCAACATAAGGAGACCCCATCTCTACATAAAATAGAAAAATTAGTCGGCCGTGGTGACACTCACCTGTAGTCCCAGCTACTCAGGAGCCTGAGGCAGGAGGGTCGCTTGAGCCCAGGAGTTTGAGGTTGCTGTGAGCTATGATGATGCCACTGCACTCTAGCCTGGTCAACAGAGTGAGACCATGTGTTAAAAAAAAAAAAAATAGCCATAAATTAATAATTGTTAAAGATGACTGATAGATACATAGGTGTTTGATATTTACTTTTTCTACTTTTGCATGTATTATTTCCATAATAAAATATTTTGAAAAATGTTAGTAACTAATTTGACTTCTTAAATGTTTGTGATTCAAACAAGCCAGGTCCAACGGTTAGATTTGGCCCACAGACTGCCAGTATGAAATTTCGGCATAGAGTTTTGGAAACAGGATCTTTCATTTTGACCTGGAGAATCATCTTTTCTCTCTCCCCACTTGCCTTCTGCCTCCATTCTTTTGGTGCTGCCTAGCAAAAAGGACCTCCTGCATCAGTGCACATGAATGACTAAGGGACATTACAGATTGCTTGGGACAGAAATTTCTCAGAATAAGTGAGCAAAAAGTGTGATATGCATAATTTCATTGAACAATGCCACCTAGTATTTTATGTGTTTGTACTCCCTCTCATCCCATACCCTCAAAAAAAGGGGGAGGGGTAACAATTCTGTTTCAATTTTGGCAACCCTGGGATATTTGGAAATTTTGGCTAATCACATTTTCCCTGTGTCTCTATTTCAGGATGGAATGGGAAACTTGAGGATCACAGAAAAAGGTCTCAGGCTAGAAGGAGACTCAGAATTCTTACAACCTCTCTACGCCAAAGAAATCCGGTCCCGACCAGTAAGTTTCTGCTGAGAGAAGAAGGAATTATTGTTCCTCTGGAATCTGAATCTGGGGAAATTGATCTTACTATCAGCTGAGTATAGAGGATTGGGGTGGGGATTGATACTGGGAGTGAGATAAATTTGCATTCATATCTGAATCTTTGAATATAATCACAGCAGCGATGCTGTAAGCAAGTGAGATAACCTCTGAGCCTCTTCTCATTCTTGCATAATAGAGGGTAACAACCCCTTCTAACTAACTTCATAGATTATGCTGCAAATAAGGCAAGACGGTAAGTGTAGAAAAGCCATGAATAATGTATAAATAAAAATTGCTATTGTTTTTAATCATCAAGTGCTTCAAAGCCGTCTCTGGAAACACAGAGCTGAAGAACTAGAATTTTGTTTTTCATTAAGTCTTTGGACTATGTAGCTAGTGATGGTTAGAATGAATTCAGTATCAACAACTACATTCTGAAATGGTATTTAAGTAATCTCTACAGAATGTGTGCCCTCCTCCAGGCACGTCATTTCTTTGCATGCATTATCATTACTGAATGGAATGATAATAAATAATGGATTGGTCCACTGGGGTGGGAACAATTGTTGCCTCTATTTTATAGATTAAAGAATTGAGGCTTGGAGAAGTAACATTTCCAAGGCCGTAAGCTTTTCAAGTAACAGGGCAAGGATATCTCCTACCTAAGCTTTTTCTTTCATTCTTTCTTTTCTTTTTTATCATGGTGGAAGTGATTCCTACCTTGTAGGTATGTAGGAATATCCACATAATATTAACCAATATTGTCAAAATCGATTTTTGTCTTTTGGTGTTTATTATAGTTTGTTCTTCAGTTGGTTGGTTGCTTGGTTTCTTTCATTTTTATTTTTGTTTTTTAGTGGGGTGGTCGAATTTGCTGGTTGAAAAGGGTTGTTAATGCACTTGCTCTGCCTAGGATTGGTCCACCTGAAAATAAGGAACAACAAGAAAGTTCATTTGCATTGTGCGCATTGATGAACATAATTAATTAAATTCAGCAGCTTGGGGCAGTGGTTAATTTTATCTGAATGCTATCTCAATCCTGAATTGTGTTAAACTGAGTGTAACCGCAGAATTGCCAATAAGTTTACTTTTTTGTGTGCCCAGTGAAAAGAGCTGGGGCCGGGATGTTAAAATCATCAAAAATAGCAAGTCAATTCAGCTACACAATGATTGTTTATAAAATGTAACTAGAACCTGTGACACATTGGCTTGGATACTTGAAGTACCAAGAGTATCGTAAACATCCTCACTGTCACTGGGGAACCTATACCCTAGGAGGAGTAATGAGATGTCCCTGTAACGAGAAGGGTCAGGTGAATAGAGGGTCAATCTCAAGCATTTAAGAAATACCTGTTATATGCATTTCTCTTGATCTTTATCTAGTTAGTTATCCCAACCTGGCAAGTTGGTTAGTTAAGTCATTGGCTTGCTGTTAGTTGTACTTTAGATTACCAATCTTATCTATATTAAACTTATTTGACTCACCAGTTCAGTTTGGTTATATCCCCCTAATGGTGTGGGCATACTTCTTTTGTGAAGGGCCAGGGAGTGAATAGCCTATTTTTTTAAACAACTCTTTAACAAAGAGAAAACCATTCTTTCTTCAGGAGCCGTACAAAAATAGGCCATAGGCTATAGTTTGCTAACCACTCTAATCTGTATTAGTGATATTTCCATACATATATGAATGTTCTGTTTAGATTAGATGTGGTACAAGAAGTATATTTTGAGATCATGTATAGAATAGTTGATATAGGTTAAGTAAAACGTCCTGAATTAAGTTTCATTGGTATAGAATTGGAGTTGTATAAAGGAACTGACAAATGTGTTTTGGAAGACCTGAAACAGGGTACGTGATACATCTCTTGAGTTCATATGTAGAAATTGAACATTTAGCAAACACGCCAGCCAGCCTGTCTGAAAATTGACAGCTGATTGCAACTCAGAGATACACTTGATTGTAAGCTTAAAAAGTAGTGATAATTTTTAAAAAAACTTACTTTAACATTGAAAAAGTCTGAGTTAAACTCAGTACTTTTAAATCATTGTTTAAAGAAAGTTGTGTTCAAATTCATTATTTCCCATTGTTCTTAATAAAGTCTTTCTTTCAAAAAAAGTAAATAAATTAAGCTTTATAGCCTTATATGTTTCTGATAACAAAATAAGTATTTCCTAACTGAAAGAAAACACACTTATGAATATGCATGCATAATAAAATCCATGAGTAAATCGTCTGAGCTCTCCCTGAAACTTGTGCCCAAATCCATCCACGCTTCCACATCACACGCCGCACCCCAGGTCAACCACCACCCTTTTGCGCTTGCAATAACTCACTGTCTGCTGCCTTTCACTCTTAGCCTCTTTATCCAAATTGCAGCCAAAGTCATCTTCAAAATGTCAGGTCACTTCACCTCTTTGCAGAGGATTCTCCATTGACTTCTCATTGCATCTGGGATAAAATCTGAACTCCTCACTAAGGCCTATAAAATTTTCTGCTAGACGTTGTCATGGAGGGCTCCTTCTGATCATACTGGAATCAGCTCCAATGTCACCTTTTGAGAAAGACCTTAACCCAACAAATCCATTTAGTCAACAGGCGTATATAGACAGTACACTGCTTGTTTCCCCCCTTATGACTGTCATTATTTCATATTCTTATTTGTGTAAGAATATATGTTTGGAAGAGCAGCAGATTGTATGGGTTTTCCGTGCTGTATGCCCCAGCCCTCTTGCTGTGCCCAGCACACAGTATGTGCTCAGTAGAGATTTGTGAAATTGAATCAGTGAATTGTTGAAAATGAAAGTGTCCCTTAAATCTATCCTGCAGAGGCAAATCTATCCTACTGTTAACAATTTAGTATTTTTTCAGAAACTTTCCACAAGTATGTATTTTTTAACAAAACCATACTTTGCATACTATTCTGCAACTTTGTTCCCCTCCAAATAATATACAGTTACGTGCCACATAATGATGGTCTGGTCAACAACTGACTTCATATGTGACTGTGGTCTCATAAAATTATAATACTGTATTTTTATTGTGCCTTTTCTATGTTTAGATGCACAAATACTTGCATCGTGCTACAGTTGTCCACAGTATTCAGTACAGAAGCATGACATACAGGTTTGTAGCCTAGAAGCAGGAGACTACCATATAACCTAAGTATATGGTGGGTTATCCCGTAGGTTTGTGTAAGTACACTTTATGATGTTTGCACAATGATAAAACTGCCTAACAACGCATTTCTCAGAACTTATCCCTGTCATCAAGTGACAGATGATATATTGTTAATTTTCTGTATCTAATATTTAAAATTTTAAGAGCTTTTTTGAGGTATAATTGACATACAATGAACTACACATATTTAAAGTGTACAATTTGATAAGTTCTGAAATATGTATATACATGTGAAACCATCACCACAATCATGAATGTATCCACCAACCCTCAGAGTTTCTCTCTGCCTCCCTTCATTCCTCCATCCTACTGTCCTCACCTTGCTCCCCAGACAACCATCGATCTGCTTTCTCTCCCATAGAACTTTATGTCAGTGGAATCATACAGTAAGTGTATCTAAATAATTTTAATTTATAAAGATCTTTTTAAACAAAACATCTGCCCAATTGAAGAATAAGACTCATTTTGCCTGCAGTGGGGTTTATTGCCTTGATTTGCTGAGGAGAGATTAGAAGTGGTTCAGGGCATGAGCCTTTAATATTTTCCTTTTGAATGACATCAGCACAAAGAAGGAAATAGAGACTAACACATTAGGCGTGGCAACAAAGGTGGAATGAGTCTGTCTTTGAATTATCACAAATACTGAAAACCAGTAAGTTGACACAAAAAGGTGAAAGAATAAGATTAGAAGATGGCGATTTAGTCTGCAGGGTTCTCCTCCCCTCAAGCAGAGGGGTTGTGGCCCGTTGAACAAACTGAGATTCTGGTAGCAAAGAAAGCAGGAGGAATGACCATTGGGCAGGCAACCAATAGGATCTGCCATATTTACTAAATCATGGCCTCATATGAATGCTCACATGAGTCTTCCATGTGCTTTTTGTCGCCTTTCCATTCCCCACTCTGTCATCTTCAGCTTGTGGGTTATTTTCTGATGTATGTGACCGTTGCCTATAGACCTCTTCTGGAAGATTCTCCTCGGTAGAATTAACTACAGTACCATTTCTCTGTAGATCACAGCTGCTGCTTCTGCTTCATGGGGCATCTCCTCCTGCTTTTCCTGTTGAAAAAAGATCAGTGTCCAGTTGAACAAGATTAGTCAGCACTCGAAGTAAAGATAACTAATGAAGCAACACTTGACTTCATTTTGGTATTTGTTTCACTGATCTAAGAGCAATTGAGATTGGTTAAGTAATCTACACAGCGTTCAATACTGTATCTGATTTCTTTATTGAAGGTTGCAACCCTGGTGAAGTCCCTACAAATTGATTAGTGTGATACCAATCACTTAGGAAGATAAATTAATGAGAAACGTTCATCTTTATAAAGATTTCCATCTGGGAATTGGATGAAAAGTCAAGGAACTCCTAGCTTTCATCAACATGTAAATATAGCTTCTAAGTAGTAAAGTATCACATCACTCAGCTTGAGAAGGATATATAGTAAATTAAGTATTCTACCATGACAGCCTGTCTTAGAAATGCCACTTGAATGCGTTAACACGGAAGTTTATAAAGTTAAGGGATTTACTGCTATAAAACTCTATATTTGAATCCCTATTTCAATGTGATTGGACATCTTTTTAATTGCTAAATACAACTATAAATTTTTGTCAGGAGTTACTAGTAGATATATTGAATGAGTGAGTACTAAAGAGACCTTTACTCAAAAAGTATTACTTAAACAAAAGTGGCAGATCCCTACTTCTTTAGAGAGGCTTATTGTCTTGCATCTCGATGCTGGAATTAGATGATTCTTTTGCATAACTTAACATGAAATGGCAAAGAAAGAGAAACTAGCATTTACTGAGCACCTGCTATGTTTCACACCTACAGCAACAAGAAAGTTGTGTAATGAATTTATCTTCATGCCCACCTCAAACTACACTTGAGGATGGGTAAAGAAGTCCTAGCCCATTGCTGTCTTGAATATAGATGTTCAGGAGAGGAGAGAGTAGAAGCAAAGTTTTGAGGCAAGATCAAATAAAATTAACTTATATTAGAAGAAGAAAGTGAAAAATTATTGTATACATTTTGAGAGTATTTATATGTCTTTTAAATATTTTCTTTAAATATTGTCTTTTAAATATTTTATTTATTTAATATATTAAATACTGGCCTATTTTAAGATGTTCTCACCCACCAAAATTGGTACATGGAATTATGAAATCGTATATAAATGAGGTTCTTAGAAGTTGCTTATACCAAGAGGCAGTATAACACCATGGTTAAGCGCATATCATCTATTGTTGGACTTGGGTAGTAGCCAATAGTGCCATTTGCTCAATGAGTGATCTTTGAACAATTTATTAACCTTTGCAAACACTTGTGTTTTTTTACCTGTACAATTGGGATAATATTAATACCTATATCATATGTGGTTGTCAATAAGTAAGATAATGTTTGTTAATTGCTAATACAGAACTTGACATGAAGTGAGTATCTAGAAATGGTACCTGCTGCTCTCACATGCTTCTGATGATAATGATGACAATAGTAGTTTTCACTGTCTTCATCATCATCTAGTCCAAATCTCATCAGATGTTTGAACTTCCTCTGAACCAAATGGTCTTTCATCTTCTGTTTGAATATCTTCTTAATGACAAATTCACTACTGTCAAAGGAAACCAATTTTATATTCAATAACTTTGCATTCTTTCACTGAGTTACAGTCTTCCAAAGTTTAACTCACTTTTCCCTCATTCATATCCTTAAAATTTTTGCTAGGTCTGGCATCCTCAGCTCAGTCTTTCTGAAAAAAAGAGCTTGATAGTTCAGTATATGTAAAGTACCTTAAAAATGTTCATATAGTTTGATTTGGTAATGACATTTTTACTCATTTTATAACATAGAAAAAGCAAAATAAAATATTTAAAGATCAAAACACATACTAGTGCTTTACAAAAGCCTGGGTGAGTGTTGGTTCACATTAACGTCTGAATTCCACATCTAAAATGGATATTTTTATCCCATTGAGGGTATCCAGGTTTGTCAATATTTATGAAAGTAGAGAAACATCTGCATGCTCTTTGAAACTCTGATCATCCTCACCATAAATTTTTACTTTGAGTTCTATCATCTCTTTGTTTTACAGAAGAATGAGGGTTTTTTTTTTTTTTAATCCATTGTGATTTTAGTGTGATGTCAGTTGAGATTTAAATTACCGAGACACATCTTGGCTAGAAGTTGAAAGCCCTAAGAATTTAATTAGACCAGTCACTTCACTTAATGGTTGGGGCACTAAGGCCCAGAAAGGAAGTGGGACTTACCAAATTATATCTGGCTAAAGTCAGAACTAAAATCCAGGATTGCAGTATTCTTCCACGTTACCATGCTCTTTAAGTGGTGATTAATTGTCCCATGACACCACATTTGGTATAAGTTGAGTTATACGTGCTGATTCCTCACATGAGGAATAACTTTGACTGGAAGGCAGACTGAGTCCCTGAGAGGATTCAGAATCACTGAGAAAGGGAAACTGGACACAATCATGGATAATGCAACAAAACCGAGCTTAATTATGCATGATCTAATCACTGTGACGGTATTCTGTACTTCATAAATTTCTTGTAAGGGTTAAGTCATTTAAGTGATCCACCTTGTAAACTATCAAGTGAACTATTGAAATGAAGGCTTATGACAGAAGTTATAAAATGAATCCAGCTCATGGACATACTTTATTTGCCTCACACAGTATTCTTTTAATATGCATGTGTTTCTAATATTTAAAAATATATACATTTTCTAATTCTCATGAAAGAACAGAAAATCTGGCAGAAGAGTTTGCTATTCTTAAGGGATGGAGCTCAGTAGCATTTCCTTTATATGGGACATTCGTTCTTCAGTTTGTCACAGTCTCCGCCAGCCATGATTGTCTCACACCCAATTGCTTAACTCTATTATTATGGACCTCTGCAATCCCTTGCAGGTGTGGCCTTTGGTTTATGGAATTTTGAATATACAGTAAGTCCTCAAAATTGGGAACTGTGAGTTTAAGAAAAATGACCTATAAGAAAACCATTTTTTTCTCATCAATGATATAACAAAATGTATTGAACAAAATGATTTTATTCAAGGACCTGTTGTATGTCATTTTTCTTAAAGGTTCAGTTTCCAAGAACCTATTAAAGACATTAAATGTGTGTCTCCTCATTCTGGAATCAAGAAATTAGATTGGGATTTTGGAAGATTCATATTCACTCCTAATTCATTGTTCTTCACTTCTTGTTTCTCTCTTGTGCCCCAATTTCTCCTAGTGGTCTGGCTCCTGTGGGTTTTCCCTTTATGCTTTATTGAGGTATAATTGACAAGTAAAAATTGTATATATTTAAAGTATACAACCTTAATGATGTTTTAATATACATTGTGAAACGACTGCCACAATCAAGCTAATTAACATATCTGTCACCTCACATAATCACCTTATTTAATGTGTGTGGTGAGAATACCTAAGGTCTGCTTTCTTAGCAAATTTCAAGTATATAATACATGATTATTAGCAATAGTCAACATGTTGTATATTAGGTCCCCAGAACTTATTCATATTATAACTGAAAGTTTATACTGTTTGACCAACATCTCACATTTCAACTACCGCACCCCTGGTAACAACCCTTCTACTCGCTGTTTTTATGAGTTTGACTTTTTTAGATTCTACATAAAAGTGAGATTATGCAGTGTTTGTCTTTCTGTTATTGGCTTATTTCACTTAGCTCAATGTCCTCCAGGTTCATCCATGTTGTTAAAAACAACAGGATTTCCTTCTTTTTTAAGGCTGAATAGTATTCCATTGTGTATATATACGCCACATTTTCTTTATTCATTTATCTGTCAGTGGACACTTACGTTGATTCATATCTTGGTTATTATGAATAATGCTGCAGTGAATATAGGCATGCAGTTATCTCTTTGAGATGGTGATTTTATTTCCACTGGATATACACCCAGAAGTGGGATTGCTGGATCGTATGGTAGTTCTATTTCTAATTTTTTTGAGGAAACTCCATATAGTTTTCCATAATGGCTATACCAATTTATGTTCCCACAGACAATACCTAAGGGTTCCCTTTTCTATACATCCTTGCCAGTACTTGCTATCTTTCACCTTTTTGATAATAGCCACCCTAACGTGTGAAACGATACCTCATTGTGGTTTTAATTTGCACTGCCATGATGATTAGTGATGTTGAGCACATTTTCATATACCTGTTGGATATCCATATGTCTCCTTTGGAAAAATGTGTATTCAGGTCCTTTGCCCACTTTTAATTGAGTTATTTGGTAGGTTTTCTGTTTGTTTTCTTTTTGTTGTTGTTGTTTTGTTTTGCTAGTGAGTTGTACGAGTTCCTTATATATTTTGGATATTAACTGCTTATCAAATACATCATTTGCCAATATTTTCTCCAATTCCATAGGTTGGCTTTTCACTTTGTTGATTGTTTCCTTTACTGTATAGAAACTTTTTAGTTTGCTGTAGTCCTACCTGTTTGCTGTTTATTTTGCTTTTGTTGCCTACACTTTTGGTGTCATATACAAAAACATCATTGCCAAAACCAATGTCATGGAGTTTTCCCCCTATGTTTTCTTCTAGTAGTTTTACTGTTTCGGGTCTTATTTTTATATCTTTAATCCATTTCAAGTTGATTTTTGTGATGGGTATAAGGATCTAGTTTCATTTTTTACATGTGAATATCCAGTTTTCCCAGCACCATGTATTGAAGAGAATATCCTTTCCCCATTATGTATTCTTGGCACCTTTGTTAAAGACGAGTTGGCTGTATTTGTGAGTTTATTTGTGGACTTTCTTTTTGTTCCATTGGTCAATATATCTGTTTCTATGCCATTACCATATTGTTTTGATTCCTATAGCTTTGTGATGTAATGTGAAATAATAAAATGTGATAACTCCAGCTTTGTTCTTCTTGCTTTTGAAATTATATGCAAGCTCAATAGCAGGTGGTAGTGGTCTTTGAACTTCTGGAGGCTGAGACTATGGCCCACCACAGCCATTCCCCACCCTGAGTCTCTTGTAACATGCCTCCTTTTTGTATTTATTCCTCTAACCACTAAAGAGCACATCCTGGGAAAGAAGGCAAAGACCACAAAGTATGAAAATTAGGATTCTGCATGCTGTATAAGAGGCAACAAACCCAGAAGTAACGTGGAATGGCAGGCACGCACACATTTTCTGAAGAGGCTATGTTAACAATTTAGTTGCAATGAGCAGAGCCATGTCTCTGGTTAGTTTAGAAACCAAACGAAGGCTGCAGTGGCTTCTCCTCAGTAAGCAAAACAGCTTCAACTCCCAACTAAACATATTGCACACAAAACAGTATTTTCCATGCTACTTGCATGGAACATGAGCATCTTGCTGTCTTTAATTAAGAAGTTAACTGGACCATGAAGTATTGCCTGAGCAAATAAAAGTGATTTGTACTAAGTCAGAGGGGTGCATTAGGCATCTTTGCATTTCTTTGCTCACACATAAATTATGGATATTATTAAAAATTGGAAGGGCCATCTATAAGCCCGTCTGTACTGCAAAGCCAATTGCCATTTCCCAAATGTATCTATCTGCTTACATTTTATAATTTATTATGGACAATAGTGTGAACTAGCTGCTTAGGGTTTTTTTGTTTGTTTTTTAAACAGACACACAAACTTTCAATAGATCAATACTTAATACTTTTGTCAGTTTGTTTATCCTGGAAAACAGGGATAGTTATTCAAAGGCTTTTGGTTGCCATAGAATTAAAATGGCTTATGGGGTTTTTGTTCTTCCTTTAATTTGGGAGAAATTGACTGTGCATGCTTTTCTCAAATGAAGTGTGTGCTGCAAATATAAAAGTTATAGAAGGCTTTGGTCAGATCTCAGTTATAACTGTGTCAGCTAGAGCACTGGTAGAAGAAATGGGTCCAAACTTTATATAAAACTGAGAATGTCTAATTGTATGGTTCGAGGGCCATTGGTCAGGTAGGATTCCTCACATTCCTCCTTGTTGCCTATCATGGTACATGAAGGTCCATCATGAGAATCTCGCTTATTTGAAGACTTCTGGATCTGTCAGAAATTTTCATTCATACCAAACTCCTACTGTAAACACTCCTCTTCCCCATGCACACACACATTTCTACAAAGGCTTGGAAATAGCTGATGAGACATATATCAGTGATGTGTTAAGATCAGGAAAAAGTGTCAATTAGAAAAAGGGCAGAGATGGGGGCAAGTTAATAGAATATAGGGGAAAGGCCAGAATGTCCCATGCAGTTGCTGTTACTAAACATGGAGTTCGGTTATGAATTTTCCAAAAAGAAAGACACTGCATTAGGTGAAACTTTCTATCTATACTCTCTAGAGATTTGATTAAAATGTCTTGGATGGGGAGGGGAGGTAAGGCTGATAGCCTAGTGTTATAGAAAGTGCACTAGATTCAAAGTTAGGCAATCTGGATTCTCCCCTTTTGTCCTCCTAATCAGTCGTGAGCTCTTGAGCACGTTATCTCTCTTCATGTCTCAGTTTCTTTATTTGTGAACTAAAGAGGTCAGATGTGATCAGTGGTTTTCTATAACTTTTTTTTTAAGTCATGGAATCTTTTTTAAGCCAAATTTTACTTGGAACCATGAAATCGAAACCAGATGGAAGCTTAGATGTTGTGATTGGTCAAGGAATCTCTGCTTCCCGTTCTAATTTATCTTCTTCCTGATCTTAATCCTTATAGCCTGTCGAGCCACCAACTTAGCCTCCCTGTTACTAGCCACAGGGTGCTGAGGCTATAGCTTGGGGTTCAGGAGACCACAGTTTGAGAACTACCAGCCTGGATCAAAACCTAGCCTCATTTTATCCAGGTCTCTGCTCAAATGGCATTTTTTCATGAAGACCTTCCCTGACTACCCCATCTAAAATATATATCTTACCCAGTGGCTTTATTTTTTATGTCATATAACATCATACTAATTATGTATATTTCATATATGTATTTATTATACAGTTATATATTTATACATTTACCTGTTTGCTTCCACTAGTGCTGTATAATCACCATGACAGCAGGGATAGAGAAAGGTAGTACTAAGTAGTATTTAGGAGTCTGGATTCAACTCCAACTTCCTGGATTCAATTCCTTGCTCTGGCATTTAGTAGCTGTGTGACCTTGAGCAAGTTACTTGACCTTTTCTGTCTCTCACTTTACTCCTCTACAAAATGGGCATAATAATAGCACTACCTCATAAAGTTAGTATAGTATGATAAAAGTTAATTTATGTAAAATGTATAGAACAGTGACTTGAATATAAAACACTATTAAAAATTGAGTATAATGATTATCTATTATTAGCATTTATTAGTATTATTGTTGGCTTTGTTTATCTCTGTCTCCTTATTTCCTAGACTAGTTCCTGTCACATAATAGGAAAGCAAATTGAATGGATGGATGAATGTTTTCTTAGGAAGTTTCTGGCTCAAAGGTCTGTAAGAAGCTTTCAGGGAGACAAAGACAAATATCTCTTTAATAGAAGCTTATACATATACTAATTATCCTTATTAGCCCCATACTAAGTATTCAATTACGTAGACAATGGCATGAGCCACTATGCAGTGCAAGGCTATGGGGCAGTAAGAACAGACTAAGTGGAAGAGATAAGAGTGGACTGAAGGTAATAAAGTCCATCTCTCCCTACTCTGCAGTTTTGCCCTCCTATGAGCCTTGACTCATGCCATCCACAGGCTAATGGAAGCTCCCAAGCATGGAGCTATGTACTACAGACAGGACAGTTTCACAGAACAAAATTAGCACTTCCAGTCCTTCAAATCGTTGAGCTTCTCATCGTCATCATTGTGGCATATCAACATCATCTAACACTTTTCATTTCAAGAACATCCCAGCTTCCTGTAATGACTACTTGGTGCTGAGACTGCTTCTCCTTTCATAAATAATATTTAAGAGGAAAAATGCATACAGAGTCCACCATGGTTTGGTTTGTTCCCTTAATGGCAAGCAGGATCATTCTTCAGTTAGGGAGCGTCTCATAGCCAGTAATACCTGCTGAGTACTTGGGGAGAAAAGTGGTGAGAGAACCTAGCTTTAAGGAAGGTGCATCTTTTAAAATATTCTTAAAAGCTTTGTTATTCTTCACTCCTAAATTGTTGGCAAAAAGTTTTGCTTTAAAAAAGATTTTTTTTTTTAAAAGCTTAGATCAATGCGTACTTATCTCCTGGCAGCTCTGTTCACATCTAGTGCTTTATAATTGCTATGGATGTGTTACAATGTTAGTCTTAATTTTAAAAAACTTGTTCATTGTCAAAAACACTGATAATTTTTCAGGAGATGCAGTTTCAGAGGCTCAAAACATTTCCTTGTCCTATGAAATTATAAGCAAATACCATTACTTTGATTTTGTGGTTTCTATCAGCAGCTAAGCATAACCTTTTGATGCAGTGCTCTGTAAATTATTACCAATGATGGTTTAAATGGCAGTGGCCTAAATTATGAGTGTGGGACCTTCCATTTCCGTGAACAATTCTGTTTTTATCAGCCATGATTCTGCCTCTAGGCAAATACCAAATGGTCTGCAAAGTAAATGAGGCTTTTAAGACTGATAAATATTTTGCAGATGCACTTGTTGCATGTTGGAGGGAAAGGAGGAAGAAGAGACAGACTGTGATAAAAATCACTACGTTGAAAGAATGAGTCAAGCAGACTGCCATTTTTAATTCCTTGCTTGGTGCAATAAACAAGATGAATTTCTCTATCCCTACTAAGCCACAGCTTCCATTTTGCAGCATCTGAGTTATAAAAATAAAAAGGGACACCTTTCTACAGTAAAAGACAACTACAGATTATATGATAAATGAGGTTTTCTACCATTAAGCTGTGTAGGTTGGTTTTAGCCATCAGTTAAGGCTTAGGCAGTTATGCTGAAAAATATGAGTAATATTTATAGAAAGAAAAATTATCCTTAGGTGGTAGCTCATTAAGAGATGAGAAATTCAGCTGGATTTATTTTCAAATCATTAATGCATGAGTATTCATATTATTGGATAGATATATAGTTCCCGTGTTTGTCCCTCACACCAGTTGTTAACAAACCAAAGTCTTTCACTCATTTCTTGGCATGCTCAATTATTTCTTTTTTTTTGACAAGTCTTACCATGTGAATTTTCTGAGATGAGGAATTCACCTCCACGCTTTCTTTCTATTGCTGCTACAGAAAGTTTAGTAAATCACAAAGAGTTTTTTTCTCCCTCATCATATCTTGGCAAAACTTGAGTTAGGGAATGCTACAGTTTGAATGTGTCCCCTCCGAAATTCATGTGTTAAAAGTTAATGGCCAATGGGATAACGTTAAGAGGTGGGACCTTTAAGAGTTGATTAGGTCATGAGGGCTCTTTCCTCATGAATGGGATTAGTACCCTTGTAAAAGAGGCTTCATGCAGCCTTCGCCCCTTCTATCCCTTCTGCCCTGTGAAGACACAGAGTTGCTCTTTTCTGGAGGATGCAGCAACAAGGCACCATCTTGGAAGTGGCCGTCACCAGACAACTGAACCTGCTGGCACCTTTATCTTGGATTTCCCAGCCTCCAGAACTGTTAGAAACTAGATTTCTATTGTTTATAAATTACCCAGGCTGTGTTATTTTTTTATAGCAGCACAAATGGACTAGGACAAAAATGTATATAGTAAGAAGTTTAATTAAAAGGAAACAGGATTTGATGGCATTATGACAGATAATATATAAAGTATAAAAAAATGGCCAACCCCAATACAGTGCTGGATGGTGAGGCACAACTATGTTCTCTCTGTGGGTGAAGGTCCTGGGAACTCTTTGTCAGGGTTCTCACCACCACAGCACATCACAGGGCTGGTGGTCCTGTGGGTTCCTGCAATGTCGATTATATGGTAAAGCTGCATGTTTGATTTTTAAAGTTGGCCCATATGGCAAAAAGCATCTATTTTTAAAATTGTACTTGAAAAACCCTTAAATCACCCTCAAAGTATAGGATCCATGGCTTTATGTGCACAGTCCTGTAGAGTAAATCCAATGTCTGGGAGAGTCTCTGAGGCTGGTGAGTAAAGGAACGAAGGACTCTGTAGATGTCCAGACACTCAAACTGTTCTGTTCTTGAGATACTAGCACACTGGTACTGGGTAGTAGGGAATACATGGAAAATGTTACAGTGGTCCCAAGTGTCTGCAGGGTTTTTGCTGTTCTAATATCAAAGATATTATAACATTAATACATATTAAAAGATTAAAGCTGTTGTGGAAATTAAATGAAGCTTGCAGAGGGCCCAGCCCATACTGATTCCTCGTGTTTGCTGAATTGGAATCTAAATAATGTGTGATTAAATCCCCACGTTGTAATAGCTAACAAACCTATAGCTAATGTAAAATTATCTCATTTAGTCCTTATAGGACCTTATGAAGGACCTATCATTTTGATTTTCTATTTAAAGGTGAACAAAGGCTAAGAAAGTCATACAAAGAACATACATCAAATACTCCAATCCAGGTTGACTGTCCTTAATTTGAATGTTATACTGTCTTGAAACAGTAGACAGTAATTACACGTTGGCCTGTGCTGTTTGCCTAACTTGCTCTCCCTATAGCCCAAGGAAACATGTAGGGCCCTTGCCCGTTTTGCGAAGAAGAGACCATGTTATTTCCTTTCTCTACCAGTTGCTATTTCTCTGGCCATTCCCAACCCCCTTCTGATAGCTGTCTTCTATAATTTTTCCTCATATAGTCACAGCTTCTTATGGAACCCATTTTTTCTCCATTCCAACTACAGATCCCCTAAATTGTGTCATCTCCTACTACACTATTTATTACTTCTCTCTATTCATGCCTTTTATTAGACTTGCATTGCAGTATCTATTTGGAAATAATCAAGGACCCACGTACAAATTAAGTCCTTGACTCAGAAAAAAAATGTCATGATATTTCAGACATATTAGGTTCTATAGATATGTTTTTATCGAGAATTATACAAGTTAATTTTTAAATTTCTAAGTGCTCTACTAGTTTCTAATTCTGAGTCCATCAAAATGAAACAAATTCAAAATTGCCAAAGACCTAGCCTTTTTTTTTTTTTTTTTTGAACTCTGGTTCCTTATCTGAACCATAGAACACAGAAAATATGAGTGACTATTTTCTCAGTTCTTCCAGTTCTCCAAATACCAGGTATCATTCTAGATGCATAGGAGAGATGTTAATTCATTATACATAATGGATGCCTTAGGGCTTAATTATATCTGGGAGCGCCTTTGGAGAAAGGGTTGTCCTCATTCTAAATTCAACTTAGCTTATAAATTCTTCTCATAATAATAAGAACCCACAATGATTCTCATTTCTTGAACTGTTGCTTCATTTCTTACCAACCCAAAGTGACATACTCACAATATGGTTAGAAGCATAGTACACCCACATAGACAGTAAATATTCTTGGATGAAGTTTTCTTCCTCTTTTTGGATGAAAACTTTTCTTCCACCTCCTTCAGATGTTATGGTGGGTATGCGTGTCAGTCAATGTAACTCCATAAATTTGTATATTTTTTGGTCCAGTGCTTATAAATGGCAGCCTATGGAATAGCTGAAAGTTTTCCTGATCATTTGCATGAATTGCAATTAAATGCAGAGAATATATTTGGACACCATCTGTGTGCACATCATTCTCTGTTCTTTGTCGTGAAGATTTACATGATGAACTTGTCACCCTACCTAACTCCATAGAGCCATCAGACATGCCCCCATTCTGTGCAGCCGGCAGTGTACAGAAGTAGAAATCTAACCTTTCCATGTGTTCACGGTCTTAGGCTCACAGGCTGCCCTGACCCAGCTCTACTCCATGATCTAACTTATCCTAACCCTTCCTTACTTCCAGATCATCCTTTTGGGAAGGCCTTACCATATCTTCTTTATACTCTTCTCTGCTTCTCTCACTTTGGTGTGTACCTTCTTCCTCGTCTGGAGTGTAAGTTCTCCCTATTTACTGGGCTTAGAAGGTCTTCTCTAGTCCCCAGGTGGAAATGCTGTCTCTGGATATTTCCATTCCTGTGGGATGATTTGCATCAGGGCACTTGTGAATACAATATAGTATAGCAGTGTGAAGTGCATGTCATTTCGAGTCAGACAAAAACTGTGTGTGAAGATTGCCTTGCCTTCTCACCAGCTTTGTAACTTAGGGCATGTTACTTGACATTTTAGCACTTTAATTTCTCTATCCGTAATGTGGATAATTAGTAGTATCGGAATTATTTTGAAAATTAAATGAGAAAACATATACAGGGTGCCTAGAAAAGCGTCTGCCATTTAGCCCACTATATATGGCCACAGTTATTATTAAAGGCTTCATGGTAGAAGAAAACCCCAAAATGAGTCATGATTGATTGGTATACTGGACACTTCTATGACATTAGAAATATAAATAAGTTTCCTTATATTCATCTCCATTTATTAATTACAGTTACGCTGGTCAGATGGCTGATTTTGAATCCTACCAAAATTGCACCTTCTGAGCTGAAGCAAGTGGAAAGAGAAATCTTTCTTTTCCAGAAGCCAAAAGCCATTTCCCAAGAGGTTTCTGTTCAACCTACACAAGCAAACGCTGTGATGGTTTCATCAGAGGTTGTTCAGAATATCACACACCAGTGTTAGCTTTAAAGAATGATACCAGGACTCATTGCCTCTTGGTTCATGGGGTAGACCCACAAGGAAAATAGAAACAAACCAAAGGTAGGTAGCCCCACTTGGCACAGTTGATTGACTTTAATAGGTCCTGATTATGCTGCTCATATTCCATGAAATTAAAAAGCTTACAAATGTTATGAGCCATTACCCTTCCATTTAAGGGAGCTTATGACATGTTAGCAACATTTAATGAAATTCTTTTCAAAATGCCATTGGCAGACTCAATGAGATTCCATGTTGAAATTCAACTTGAAGAATTGTTTGAGGAAGTTTGTTCTCTCCCTGCCTGTCTTTGTAATACGTGGGACCCACCTCAAGGCCAAAAGAAGTTTCTTATTAGTTAGAGGGTAATTTGCATGTGTCAAGAAACGCTTCTGCTTTGACTATGAGATTTTTTTCCAGTTGAAGAAAAGATTACCAAGACTTCCATGGTAATGTTTGCACTTAGAGAGTACAAGATTAGCCTGTATTTTTAAACAATGATAAATTTTAAAACTTAAGTCCTTTCTATTCAGTTCTGTCTATATTTATTGGCAATCTTAAACATTGTAGCAGATATTCCAGAATATTATTGCCTGCCTTGTCTTTGATGAGCTATTACAGTATAATTTGGGAGACAAACCTTTGTGCAGGAAGACAATTAAAGCATCAGAAATGAGGTGATTAAATCCTAGATCATCTGGTACCAATTATTTATGTAATAAAAGTTCAGGAAATAAAAATACTACAGCTGGTCAAAGGAGAATTTTTATAGCATATAAGAAAGCTGAGTAGTGAGACATAAGTTATTGAGGGATAATTGATAATTTCTGTTATATAGTCTTTCATTTTAAATTTTATGATGGTAACATTTAATGGCCATAGTCATTTGTTTTGTCTGGGTACTAGCCATATCACCATCTTGTTGGTAACGTCCCCCACTACTTTTTGAGATTTTGTGGGTCAAGAAGGATCCTATGTGCTTTATATACATTTTTTCCTCAAATCCTCCCAACAATCTTGCAGGGTAGATCATATTATCACTATTCCAGAGGTGAGGAGGACTGGGATGACAAATAGTTAAGTAATGGTCTCCAGCTAGTGTATGAACAGTTAGAATTCAAACCCAGGTGGCAACTACCCAAAGCATGTGTTTTCCGTCTTGATATTGATCTGCTTTGAAGGACAGATTGTATCCAGGCAGCCCCCACTGTGAATGCTTTGCAGGCAGGAGTCCTATGGTAGGACTTAGTCACCATCGTATTCATTTGCTGGTCTTTTCTTCAACTTTCCTCACAAAAACATGGGCAATTCCTAGTGGATTTTATGCCCACTCAAAGGTGGTTAACAGTCTGGTGGTACTTACAGGAAAAATATAAAGGCTCAATTCAAGCATTGTAAATGTCCCATTTAAGATATTGATCAGTGCTTCAAACCTCATTCAAAGTTAAGTATTCATTTTCCCCAGATACTGCATTTAGTTGGTGGCTCCCTAGGAGTGGGGTTCATTTCAGCTGTTGGTGCCCCATCATCTTCTGACTCCCCAGCTTCTGCCTATAGTTTTAGACCCTACCAGGGTGGGGGGAATGGAGGAGAGGGCAGTTCTTGCTTGGCTGGGTGACTTTGTACCCTTTGGAACTGGTAAAGGGTTAAGGTGACTTCTTTCCTCATGCAGTATTTTCTGGGTTCTTTGTAGATTTCCAGTCCTGGAACTGGAACACATCTCCTACACCTCCTATGGAAAAAGCAGGTGAAGCATTGCGTTGTCGGACAGGCCGCTTCGCCTGCCATTCCATTCCATGTGGAAACTTCTCGCCTCGTAGAAGTCCTCTTGAGTGGGACTTCAGATGTCTCCAGAATAGCACTCTGCCCTTCTTGGCCCACCTCTGTTTTGTGGAAAATGACCCTACATCCTTTACCTGGCAAACTCTGAGAGGACAGGCTCTCCCTGAAGCAGCAGCCCTCTCCTGTTTCTGGTGCCCTCTGGATCCCCCTGTGGGAAGTCGTGGTGACTTTGGAGATAGGGAACACAGGCCAAGATCTCAGATTGGAGTCACGGAAGCTGCCTGTTCTCACTGGGCTTGAGGTTAGAAGGTAGCACCCACCCCCCAAATATATTTATTCACAAATCCCCTTTCCTCTGTTCCCGTGACCCTTACATCTTCTTGAAACTAGTGAGAGTGTTCTTTGATACTTCCTCTCTCAATTCTGCATATTTGATCTGGTCCCTTACTTTGTAGTTTCACATCAGTTTTATCTTCATGCCTGGTTGAAACTTCATTTGTAACATCCTCTTAAATGTGCCCTGTGACTGGCTGACTTTCAGGGTAAAATAATTAGGTGTGCTGCCTTGCTGGCCCCTTCCCATCCTGTGCATAAGGTTCTTGACACTCTAACAGAAGGAAGAAAACCTTGGTATCCACTTGGGATACTCAAGTGAATGGAAGGAAAACTAAGGACACCAGTGGCTATAAGAGAGACCCTCTGCTTCCCTGACTTTGCTGCCATCTCAGTGCTCTGGGCTTAGACACACTGACTTTTCTTCTTGGAAGAGTTAAATGAATGAGAAAATGGAGTATTTTTTCCTTGCAGCCAGGCTTCTATGGGCCTATTTTGGGGTGCTTTCAGAAGGCATCTTGGATAGTGATAAATCTTTCTTGGCTTTCTCAGAGCCCCAGGGTCTATAGAGAAATATTTTGGCAAAAACTGCCACTGACTAAAAATAAACTAAGTGGATGGCTGAAGGTGCTTCCGCTGGATGTTATGGTGATGTCATCTGCAACAATTCACTTTATTTTTTCAAGAGGGGGAAATCATATATTTGAAGAACAGATGAGACAGACTGCAATGAAAGATGTTGTTTGTAATGGAAGTGAAGAGAATTTGGAGTTGAGTGTGTTCTGCTTTTCTGTTTCTTGCTTTCTTGGATACCTTCCTTTGCTGACTCTGTTATCTCTGAGTATTTGAGGATCAGGATCAAGAAGAACTTTTTCTCTCTGTACCTGGAGACTTCCCTCTCATGATTGACAGGAGATACAGCCTATGAGTTTGCTGCCATTATAACCCCTTTGTTTCTGTTCGATGACTACTCTGCTCCCGGTCTCTTCTACTAAGAAGGTATTTAGCAAGTGTTTGTGGACTTAAGTTTTTGGCTTAATGCGAATTGAGACACCTTCACTTCTTCTTGCCCTGTGTTGCTTGGTATATAACACTTAAACCTCTGTGTATTCTGTTTGTCTAGTGTTGTGTTCAGTGTTTGGATACATTTTTATGGCACAGAGTGGATGCTCAATAAATGATTATTGAATCGATAGAGTTAAGGGGGGAGGAATTGGGGAACAGAGGCATACCATCTCCTATGATACCTTGCCCTCACTCAATTTTGCAAGGTTCACACTGTCGCTTCACCTTTTCAAAATTTCTCTGTTCCATTCTTAATTCATTTCCACACAATTCCCAGCTGGGGTTTAGTTTGAGTCAGGGATATAGATAACAGCTTACAGTTTCATATATTATGTTCAAGGGATGTTTGTATTGTGACAAAGTACAAAAGGGACTCTAAAATTAAAATACTATTTTTGGGCCCTTTGGCAGAGCCTTTGAGGACACCCTGAGAGAGAGTGTCATGTGGCCCTTCCAAAATCATGGCAAAAATGCTGCCACTTACTCTGCCAATATCTGTGTCCAACCTTTGTGTGTGGAGTAGTCCTCAGAGCTGTTGGAGGGAGGGAAGGGGTGTCTTCTGCAATGGTCACACTTGGGTCTCCCTCTTAACATGAGCTACAATTCTGATATATTTCAAAAGATGGACTTCATCTGAAGGGCAAAAAGGGTATGTTAGATAAACCACAGTCTTTGGAACCAGATAGGTGTGGAACAAATTGTCGAACCTGTCTAAGCTTCATCTTGTTCAACTGTAAAATGTGAGCATGAGCTCATGGAGTCAAGAAACTTACACGCACCCTGCAGAATATTAAGTGAATAATAAATACCCTTTCTCTTTTACACATGTAGTACTTCTTTGAAATATAAAGCCCATTCCATCTGTAGGGAAGGAAACAGGTGCTGAGAGGCTTTTAATTTGTCTAAAGATTTACAGGAAGTTAGGACTTTTGAATCTAAACTCCCTGACTCCAAATTTCATATTCTTGACCATGATGTTATATTTTCTAATTATTTTAAACTCAATATGGCTAGAAATAAAATAGAAGTATTATATGTAAAGCATTTGCCACAGTCCCTAGCACAGCAAGACACTCAAATGTTAGGAAGGTATTATTATTTGTTACTTATTTTATTTAGGATTTTTCTTTGTATTTAATAGCTAGCCATTTAGGGGAGAGGTCAGACTTATAATATTCTCTCTGAGAGAAGTAATTTGTATATTAATTTTTTTGTTTTATGTGTACTTAAATCTGTGATGATACTTGAAACTAACAAAGCTAGAGAGATGTCTTCTCTTTTGTGTATATAACCTTTGCTAAGCCACATAATTTAAATAGACATTTAACACTTGTTCCTCCCTGAATAGGGATGTTAAAATGCTTCTGGGCCTTGTTAGACCTTAAACTTGTGATTAATTTAACAAGCATTTATTGATTCTTATTTTGCATCATAGTTTGTTGCTTTATCTCTGCACATACAAAAGTGCTGATCCCGTCCTAAAGAGCTGTGTTCTCCATGGTCAAAGCAGTAATTCAGAAGTGTGCTGTTTACCCCCATTGCCTTACTGTCAGCACGGTGGCCCTGCGTAATTTTGATGGCAGTCAGTTCACCTTTTCCACAAAGATGTACTGAGCATTCCCTGGGCATTGGGCAGGAGGCTGTGGACTGGGGATATAATTTTTTAAAAAAGATAAACATTTTCCTGCTTCCATGGAATTCATAATCTAATGGGGAAGGTAAACAACAAACATAAGAAACAAATAAATATCAACTGCGTTAAGAGCTTTGAAGAAGACACAGTGTGATGTAAGGAGGACCTAATTTAGATATTGCTGTTACGGAAGATGTCTCTGAGACCTGAGGAAGCTATCCATGGCAAGAGTAGTGCCAAAGGAAAGTGATACACAGACTCTAAGGTAAAGCACTTGCTATACTCCAGGAGCAGAAAAAGTTTAATACAATTGGATGAATGAGACACGGGAAGAGTTGTACAAGCTAAGTTGAAGCAAGGCTATGTAGGTTATGTTTGGGGGCTGGGGATTTATCCTAAATGAGCTAGGAAGTCAGTGAAGAATTCTGAGCTGGGGGAGGATGTGTATAAGTCTTACAAAATTGATTATGGCTGATGCGGATTGGGGGGACCGGATCTTGGAGGAGCAGGAGTAGGAATAGAGAGACAGGGAGGGTGCTACTCAGCAGTTCAGTTGAGAGACAATGGCAACTCTGAACAGGATTGGGCCGAAGAGGTGGAGACCTGAGAAATTTGAGAAATATTTTACAGGTACAGTTGATGGGAGCTGCTGAGACAACCACTGGGAAGGAGGAGAGGAAGAGAAAGGGAGAAATGAAGGATGATTCTGGGATTTTTTTTGGTTTGGGGAATGTTTTTTTAAAGAAATGTGTTCTAGTCTTGCCTAGGTCATAAACTAAGTCCTTGGCACAGGTGGAGGGCAGTGAAGGAACACATCATAAGAAGAAAGGGGAAAGGGGATCCAACATTTACAGAGACCCTAAAGTGTGTCAGGAATTACGCCAACCTTGCCTAAGCTATTTAATCTTCTACTTTATAACAATCCCATAAAGTAAAAACCATGACATGCGCATTTTATATTAGTGTATGAGGAAACAAAGTCTTAGAGAAGTCAAATAACTCACCAAAGGTTGTAGAGTTGGGACATACGGGAACAAGAAATTGAGACCTATCTCCAAATTCTCTTGTCTTTCCACAGCACCATGCTGTTTCCAAAGGCTAAATGAATGCCATACAGCTTGATATTTTATTCCTTGAAAAGCGGCTAGCATTGTGCTAGGCATCTGTTGAATGTTTATTATATACTGGTTAAATAATAAATTCAAAATGAGTGCAAACATTTGCCTTTACTGAAATGTCAAACATTTCAAAGGTTAGTAAACCTAGAAAATAAAGCATATTTCAAGATGGATTGATCAAAATTATTAGAAAAAAACCATTTTGTATTCTTACTGGTCCAAGCAAATTGTTGGAATGAATCACAAAGCCATTCCTCCCCCAAAAATCTTTTTAAACTTAATATGAGCCATATTACAAGATGCCAACAGAAGCTCCAAGACTGGTTGCCAAATAGTGTTGGAAGAGTTAGGAGGAAGGGAAAGAATTCATTGTATACTAAGCTGGTTAGAGGATTATGTCCTGTGTTTGGAAAGATGACTTCTGTTTTCTTTGGCTTTGTGTATGTTTGTTTATAACACGATCTTGGTTAGACTATTTTGGGTCTAATCCACTTGGAGTTTGAGCATCTTTACCTTGGGCGAGTCTCTATGTGTAGTTTATATGGAAAAAAAGATAAAAGTTATTGAAACTCTGGGAAGTACTTTACAAATTGTAAGACAACAGGTGCAGTTTGGAGTGTGGGTGCGTGGGTATGTTTTGGGAGGGAGCAGAGGATATTAACTTTTCTTTTAAATCAATTCCTTTTAGCAAAGTATACCATTCTGCAGGTTTACATAACCTCCCCTTTCTCTTAATCCAATCATTTCACCTATTTATAATAAGTGTCATGCCCTTCGAGGTAGTTTAGTTTGCATCGGATATATTAAATATGGTCACTTTTGAATTCTACATCTAAATGAGAGAGTTTACTAGAATGATTTATCTGCATTATTGGAGTGTAATCTGACTTTCTGAAACCAGCTTACAGAAGTGTAACCAGCTTTCTGGAAAAAATTAAGTTAAGCCCTCTTTCATATATTGTGAGGCAATGCACATTACACATATTAATTCTTGTAATGCTCCTAGCAACTCAGTGCAGTAGGTACTATTGTTATTCCTGTATTGTAGGTAAGAAAACAGGAAAGTGAGCCTCAGAGAGATGGAGTAACTTGTCTTAAAGACCGTAAGCTGCACAACCAGCATTCCCACTTAGGCAGGGTGGTTTAGAGCAAGCCTTGATCTCTCTTCTTTGCTGCCTTCCCTTAGCAATAACCACATCCATGCGTTGTGCTTTGTTGCCTTGCAACATACTGGCTCAAAATAAAGAATTGTCCAGAGTATCACAGCAAATCAGGGCTAACTACAGAGCAAGAATTCCAGATTGAAAGAACCAAGTACTCATCCACAGTCTCTTGAAATTAGAACCTGCAGACCATGTAGCCTACGTATGTGAATTCAGGTAAACAGAGACAAGCATCCAAGATATAGACAAAAATAAATCTAGATGAAGTTAAGATCAGGTCTAGAAACCAAAGAAGGTCCTGATTCTGAGAAACTTCTCAAGGCAGGAAGTGAGCAGCTGGGTGAACTAGTGAAGCTTCGTGTGTATTTACAGCCGCTGCCCATTGCTGGCACCACTGCGTAAGCTCCGCCTCCTGTCAGATCAGCCAGTGGTGGCATTAGATCCTCATAGGAGCGTGAACCCTACTGTAAACTGTACATACGAGGGATCTAGGTTGCATGATCTTTATGAGAATCTAATGCCTGATGATCTGTGGTGGAGCTGAGGCAGAGATGCTAGTGCTGGGGAGCAGCTGCAAATACAGATTATCATTAGCAGAGAGTTTTGACTGCACAATAACTATGATGTGCTTGAATCATCCTGAAACCATCTCCTACACCCAGTCTGTGGAAATATTGTCTTCCATGAAACCAGTTCCTAGTGCCAAAAAGGTTGGGGACTGCTGCACTATAGGATCACTGACCTCTACCCAGTAGGTGCAAGTAACACCCCACGTACGCATCAGTCATGACAATAAAAAAAGTCTGCCAAATGCTCCCCCAAAAATTGATAACCACTAATCTAGATGAAGAAGAGACGTAAGAGAATCTATTTATTTGTTCAACAGGTGCTTGCTAAGTGTCACTCAGTTTTCCATATCATGTGACTTCAGGTTTTTTTCCTGGTAGTAAAGCAGGACTCCTGGTTTATAACACTGGGTTGGAGACTTGAGGCAACATGGTGCTATGACGGAGGGTGTGTGCTCTGGGTCACACTGTTCTGGGTCTAATGCACCTAGAATTGGGCCATCTTTACCTTGGGCAAGTCACTAACTCTGTTGAGCCACAATGTCCCCTCTGCGAACTAGAGAATAATAATACTGAACACATGGGTTTGTTGTGAGGATTGAATGGGAAAATAAAAGTCAGAGGCTGGGCCAAGTGCCAGACACAGTAAGTGCTTAAGTGACGCTTACTATAGATGATATCTGCACCTCCACATCCCAGGGAACCCTGAGATAGCCTTTGGTCCTCTGAGCCCGCAGTTGTAGAAACTACCTTTGTGGCTTTACTTTTAGGACAAAAGTTAAATAAGTGGCCAGTGAAGAGTTTGTTCTCCCATGATTGTAGAAAAACTTTTCCATAAACACTGGTAGACCCTATGGAGTCAGTCCAAAGGGTGGACTGGCTCAGCTTCCGCTGCAGTTTTGTGATTAAAGGATTTAGGAGATTAACAACATCTCTTCAGGAAGTAGCTCAGAAATCTCAGTTGGGTGTATTCCAGTGAAGAAGGATTTTCTGAATTAAATTTCTTCTCTGAAAAGTGGGCAATGTGTGAACACAGAGTTAAGGAGGGAGACCTTAATTTCAAGCTAACAAGGAGTTGGCTACCTAGGCTAAGTGATATCCCCTAGTCTGGACGATTACCAAGAATGTCAAAGAGAAGCCACAAATGATGTGCACCATCATCCTTCCTCTCCCTGGTCAGAGGAAAACTTTGAATATTGTGCAGTAAAGAGCTAGCTAAATGGCTTGCCTTCTAATGCTCGGTTCTATCGGTAATATCCTATGGAAACTATGGAGGATCCCTAAACCTACCTGGACATGAGTTTACCTCTCAATTAAATAAGAGGATTATTTGCAAACTGGTAAATTGTGAAATTTGAAAATTGCTGAGTCAGAAAATCCAAAATGTGCAATTTGCCAAATTTAAGAATTGCTGCCCAACCCTTATCTCCAGCACCTAGTCCACTGTTTTCACTGTGGCGGCACATAGGAAATGGTGGCTGAACTGGAATGAATTGCGGAATAGCATCATGTGAATATTACAAAGCGATCCACTGGAGAAGCAACAGGTTGTCAGAATTAATTTTGTCCAAGATTGAAAATTCCCCAGGCCTTAAGCTTTCCAAGGCTGAGGCCTGGGAAGATACTCCATGCTCAGCACTCCTCTTCCAGGTGGTAGAAATGTTTCTAGTTCACTCATTTCTTTCCATGCTAGTTTGGAGACCTGGATGTGGGTGGTAAACCTCTTCGATCCATATTTCTCAGTCTGGTCTTTCTAAACATCCAAAGTGAGGTCTCTAGAAGGCTCCGGAGCAAGGAGTAGGCTGTGAATGACCAAGGGAGACCTTTTCTTCACTCCCCAGGGTAAAAATAGACCTTGTCTGAATTATAACTACTTTCTACAGATTGGGGACAGAACAATATTGTAGTAAGCGTTTTCTAGTAGAGACTGGAGGAAGAATCTATCAAGGGATGAGGAGACAAGAAAAGGACATTTATCAAGAGCAAAAGGTAAAGATGGCTGCTTCTGCATTAACTGGGGTCTCAGGTCCAGCCCCTACACGAGGGCTCGTATGCAGTGTGTTTGCAATCCCAGTGTCTTCAGAATGCTGAACCTGTGGGTCCTTAGGTCAACATGTTCACTCCCATCAATCTTAGACATTGCTATGTTCTGTTGTTTGGCCCTTGAAGACATTTGTGTTTTGCTTCTACCAGTTTTGAAATAATTACATATTGGTATGTTGGCAGCAGCAAATGCACTAGCAAAACAAAAATAAAGGTCAGAAGGTCAAGAAGGTAAAAGTTTTTTTAAAGGTCAAAAAAAAAAAAAGAAAGAAAACACTCTAGACAAGGACAACATTTTTGGCATGGGCATTGATTTGTCTGGCAAGAAGTAACAGTGATGATGATAATTGTTATTATTTTATATCATAAGCTTCAACATACACAAAGGTCATAATAGTAACAATAATACTAACAACTACTACTATCCTTGACCATGCTAGCTTCTTTATATACTGTCTCCCTTAATCCTAGCAAGCACTCAGAGTTTGATGTAAATAGCCCTATTTTTCAGGAAAAAACCAACATCTTAGCAAGGTGAAGTGACTTGTCTAAAGTCACACAGCTGGTATTTAGAGGAGTCCACACAGTCTTTTTTCTTGTTTCTTTTTTTGAGACAAAGTCTCACTCTGTCACCCAGGATAGAGTGCAGTGATATCATCCTAGCTCACTGCAACCTCAAACTCCTGGGCTCAAGAGATGCTCCCACTTCAGCCTCCCAAGAAGCTGGGACTACAGGTGCGGGCCACTACGACCAGTGCCTGACCTTAAGCAGTCCTCCCGCCTCAGCCTCCCAAAGGGCTGGGATTACAGGTATGAGCCACTGCATCTGGCTTCCAAGCAGTGTTTTGACTGGGTGACTTATTCAAATGCTAGTTCTGACACTAGAGCTGGATGCTTTGTCTCCTTTTAGCACGTCCGTTTCTTTGAATGAAAAGTTAGGACCAGACAGTTCTTCAAATCCCTCCTTGCTTTAATATCTCATTATTCTAGGTAGTAAATGTTTTCGTTTCAGTGTTTATCCCATGAAATGAAATACCTTGTAATAAGACCTCTGTGTGTTTTAACTTAATATGAAGGACTACACTCAAACTTTGTCAACAAGTAATTTCCATTGCTGCAATGAAAAGAAGAGGGAATGTAGCAAGAGCAGTGGATTGGCGTGGAGTCTGGAGCCTCAGGTTTCTAATCCCAGGTCTGCCACTGTTTCTGTAGTTGTGACTGAGGTGGTAAGCCCCTCTGAGACCTGGGTTTTGTCATCTCGCAAATGGGAACACACATGCCTAGCTTGTCACCCAGAATTCAGAAATAGAAGTCTAGGTATGTCTGGGAGAAAGTGGGTATTGGAGACATTCCAAGAATGTTGAGGGCACAGAATAAATGGAGTCGGGAAGGATTCTACTGCAGGAAACCTGGCTTCAGCTCCTGGTTCTATAACTACCCAATGTGTCATGTGGGTGTCAGTTTCTTCATTTGAAAAATAAAAGCATTAATCTAGATCAGCATTTCTAAAACTATCTGTCATGAATAAATGCCCCTCAAAAATGTTTGGGGGACATATATTTGGAAAACACAACATACTCTATCTCCCTCTTAGATATGAGTATTGGCATATTCTCAGGTGCTGTGCAGTAAAGATACACACTTACTTTTATCTAATGGATTTGCCAAATTGAGTTGACCAGGAGATGCTTTTTTCTGGAACACTTGTTAATATCCCATGAGATATATTTGGGAAATTCAGGATTAGATAGTGTAGTTTTCTCAGGAATTATAGAGAGAAGTTATGATTATCTGTTGGATGTTATATCACAGGTGTTGGGAATCAGTTTCTTTCTTCTCCTCTTCTGTATTCTCTCTCTCTCTCTCTCTCTCTCTCTCTCTCTCTCTCTCATAATCTTGCCTTCTTAGTTGGAGGGTCACAGGCATATAAACGTGTGCACATATATACATTTTATTGGCAAGTATTTTGAACACCAGTGAGCCTACTACTGCGATAGATTCTATGGACAAAGGAAGAACAATATAAAATATAGTTCTTTAACCTCCATTCTGGACTTTACTATCTGTGAATGAAATCCTAATGCTCAGCGATTTCAGATTATTTTATTTCATTGAATTCTGTGTCACTAAAGTGCTACAGAAATAAACAAAAAAAAAGCAAGACAGAGGTCATCATGGGTTGAGATAATTACAGAAAGCTTTATGGAATAAATGAAATTTTGTGCAGACTGAAAATGTATGAAATACAATGTTGTCAGGTAGGAATTCTATGGAATTCTATGGCATTTAAAAGATGGGAAAAGATCTTGACTTGTTACAGTGGACCCTAGCAGCCATCATAAGTTACTTAGCAAAGAAATAGCGTGGGAAAAATGAGTTTCAGTGGAGAGAGAGCTGGGAGGTGAGATCAGTAGGAGGCCCTTGATATAATTGCAGGGAAAGTGACTGGATATAGTAATGTATTCTCACGCGGGAAGCAGTACATCAGATTTCAAATAAGAAATATTGAAATTGTGTCTCTATTATTTTATTTAGAAAAATTTACACCTCTATGAATACTTAATTAATTTAAATTTCTTGAAAGGTAGTTGTATTTGTTTTCAGGACCCCTCTGCTTCAGCCACCCATTTTCCCTGTACAGAGACAACTGTAATTACCAGTGTCCTGTGTATCCTTCCAGAGCATGTCTCTCAACCTTGGCAGTATTACATTTGGGGCCAGATAACACACTATTTTGGAGACCGTCCTGTGCATTGTGGGATGTTTAGCTTCATTCCTTACCCTCTTACCCACCGAAATACAAGTTGGTTTACACAAACTGAAAACGCCCAAAAGAAGAATTCACTGAACAAGCACGAAGAAAGGAAAGAGCATAGGGATTATAGACCTTAATCTGGGGAGAAATTGGATATTGGTAATTAAGTCACAGTTTGAAAGCTTTGGTCTTGGTTCTAAACAGAGCTGACTAAGCCACCTGCTGAGCATGTGATCGTGGCCAAGTTAGTTTTCCTCTCTGTGTGTTGTTTTCCTTGTTTGCAAAATTAAGAAAATAAGACCTTCCTTATCACACTGGTGGGAGGATTAAATGAGGCTTCGATTGTGTGCTGATCCCTGAATCAAGTGATGAGCATTGGAGCACATGAGTGGGCAGTCACTGGTGGTGGTGGGTGAGCCGACTGTCTTTGAGCTGGGGGGGTGAAAGGCGTCGGCAGAGGAGGGGGCAGTGAGGACACTAAAGGCACAGGGCAGGTCTCTGATCTTGCATGAGGAGATGACTCCTTGAAGGATCCTTAAAGAACTTTGAATAGTATTCTAAAATACCCTACCTCCAGGTAAATGTCACAGTATTTTCAAATTTGGTTCAGCCCTGAGCTATTCAAGGCCCTGTCAACTTAGAAAAATTGCTGGTTCAGACAGCAAGTTACTCTGATCATCCCTCCCTTTCCACCACCTCGTTCCCTTCCCTGTGTCAAAAGGCAAAATCTAATAATTCGAACTCCAAAAAATGAAAAAACAGCCTAAATTTGGGATATAGTAATATATTCAATGTTTTTAGGACTATTTAACATTCCATGAGCATTTAAATTTGCTATTACCTTGCCCAAGGTATGATATCATCTTTGATCACAGATTGGTACTGAAGGAAAACATCTGTTCCACGGGATTTTTCAGTAAAACAAGACGTGGAATATTTCTACCAGCAAAGCAGGATGAGCTCAGATTGTCAGCCTAGTTGTGAAGATGGTGATATTTTATATCTCTGGCTTGTGTAAACCTATTTAAAATATTATTCTACTGTTTAAGATACTTGGCTACAGATGTCCATCCATTCCATCAAACATACATTTGTTAAGCATCTACTAGATACAGGGCATGGACTTAGTTTGGTTCTTGTGCAGAGACTCTGAAGTGAGGTGGAGGATGGAGACCTAGAAGGCGTCTATTAGGCATGTGCTGTACACCAGTAAATGGGCTAGAAATAAAATATGCTAGATAGAATATACATGTTATTTTGTCTAATCCACTTTGCTACCTTATTGCACTAGGCCATGTTCATTCCATCTACTAATTGTGGCATTAGTTTTTCTTTGGTTGCATGATCCTTAGGTACTTCCTTCAAATGCTGAATGTTCACTAATAGCCTCTCAGGCTCTTGGCTTTCTACGCCATTGCCCAAACTCACAGAGCCAATAGGCAGTTGAACCGAGATTCTAATTCATGTCTGTCTAACCGTGGTGCCCAAGCCCTTTTCACTAAATAATTCTGCTTCCCAGATGGACCAAGAAGTAATCACTGCCATCAAGAAACTTACCACCTCATAGGTGAGTGAAAACTGAACACAAATAACCCCTACATAAAAATAATAACTAAGAGAATCAAACGCTTGCTGTCCAGGAGGCACCACTCCAAATGCTTTACGTACATAAACCCATTTCATCTTCACAAGAACCCCCATGAAGTTTCTACCATGATTATGCCAATTTCACAAATGGGGAGACTGATTTGCAGAAAACTTAAGTGAGAGCTGATGCGCAGTTAGAAAGACATGAACCCAGGTTTTAAAACCCAGAAGTCTCTCTTACAGCTCATAACCATGCTGCTACCTCTGCTAACCACATCACAAGGTTACAAGTGATATAATTCTACGGAAAGTATAGATAATTTGTATTTCTTATCTGAGTAAATGGACAAGGCATTGAGGGAGGAAATGGTATTCAATCTGCTCTTTAAGGAACAGAGAGGATTCGGCTGTGCAGAAGTGGGAAAAAGTCGTTCCAGGAGAAGGGCTTTCCAGCTGTGAGCAAAAAGGGAAGAGATGCTGGCGCCTACGTGGGCTCATTGCTTCACATCCTGCCTTCTGTGATAAGCTCTAGATGGCCTCATGTCCCCTCTAACCCCGGTCTCACTGCTGCCGTGGCTGCAGGTGCAGTGCGAGCTGGGATCCGCCGGTGCAGCCAGTGAGAGCTGACTTTATGACCACAGATTTATCCCCAGATCCCTCGGTCCACAGATACATCACCAAACACTCCTGCACCCAGAGTCAGTGAAGGGAGGTTTACGACTCAGTTTTATTCGTTTGCTTGTGCAGACAAGTGGCTTCAGTTGTGGAGGAGTTGTTTGAAATAAAACATCATTATTAGATTCCCTCTCCCTGAGCCCCTTCTCTTGGCCAGTGGTTATCTCTGAGTTAGGGCTCAAAATGGGACCTTGTTGAGTTTTCCTCTGGAAACTAAAGAAAGGCATTTATTAGCAAATAGAAATTTAAGAATTGTGGACATAATGCTTTTTAAATGGGATATTGAAGGACTCAGGGACAAGCATGCCACATGAAGATGGCACTTGAATTGTTGCTTTGTTTTTCTGCCTTTGTGGATCATCTTCTTTGCTTTCATTTTTCAAGAAAGCCATCTTATTTGGTGTGCATGTTCCTTTGCCACCTGACTGTCTCGCCCTTCCAGTACCCTACATATACACCATCATTCTTGCTCCTCCTACCTGCACTGGATCCTGCCCCCAGATCTCCTCTGGCCTTGTCCTCACACTTGCACCATCAGCTCTTTAGCCCTCACCCCTCTAACAACACAAACATCCCCTGCCTCAAGTCCTTTGCATTTTCATTCTTGCTACCTGGGATGTTTTTAGCTCAGATATCTACCTGTCTCATCCATTCATTTCATCCAGATCTCTGCCAAAATCACCATGGCTGCAGAGCATCTTTTCTCTGAAAAATGTGCCATTCCCAACACGTACTGTTTTATTTTTCTTCCTGGGACTTATTCCTACTAGACATGTTATGTAGTTAGTTTCTGTCTGTCTCATCACAACCCTTCCCTAAATGCACATACACGCACTCTCTCCCCTGAATGCTCTCTGATCCTCCGTATCCTCACTCTCACAATGTCATGGTCAAGTCTGTCCTTCCTTGTTCCTCTCCTCCGATGTATATGCTCATAGGGAACAGGGTAGGGGGATTTCTGTTTTGTTTTCTGAATTTTCAATGCCTAGAACTGTGCCTGGCACATGGTGAAAATTGATAATTGTTAAATGAATGAAAGGAAGGAAGGAAAAAATGGAGAGGAATAAGGAAGAAAGCCCGGGGGGAAGGGAGGGAGGAAAGAAAGAAAGAAGGGAAAGGAGGAAAGAAACCATGCCTGATCTTGCACTTTTCCACATATGTTAGCTTAACCCGGTTACGGTGGCTTCCGGTACAAAGAGATACTCCCATGCTCTAGCAATCGCACCCATCAATGTTTGCTAATATACTCCATGCCACCCTTGATCCTGACATTCGTATTCCAAGCTTTCTCACCTTCTGCTTTTCTTGTAGCTTCTACCATTTGTCTCCCGTTCTTCAAAGGCCTGACAAAAACATTACTTTCACCATAAAGTCTTTCCTAACTGACCTGGATAGATGGTGTTCCTGTTTAGTTTCCTCTTCACCTGACCTGGTCACCCATACCACGACATTTGGTTTGGCTTATTTTAACCCCACTCGGGGGAGGCATCTGTTACGCGCTGCCCAGGTCTTGGTCCATTGCAGGCACATCTGTAAGCAGGTCTTCCCCTTCGGTGCTTTGCCATTCAAATGTGGAGCATCAACAAGAACTGCCCACAGCTCAGGTGACAGACATGCAACCTATGTTCCTCTCCGGCACTCCACTTCCCTCTTCATTTCCCCTGAGAACACAAGTGAGAGCCTGTAAGCAAGTAGGTTTCTCTGGGTGACCCACTCAGATAGATTGCTCCTGTCTGCCTAAGTGCTGTGTTAAGAGAAATGGTGAAACTGAACATAGCCCAGTGGAGAAAGTGAGCAGTTCTGAGTCAGCAGTGCTTGCCCTGGGCATGGCAGTGGAGATCTGTAATTCATGCTTGCCATCCCTACCCTAGTGGCATCTAACATTCTGTGTTTTTATTTCTGACTGATTCATAGCAAGCATGCTTATGGTCATCATTTGTCTTTTATTAGAGCCAAATCCAAACAGAAGACTTTTGTTTTTAACCCAGCCATCATATGTACAGCAGTATAAACAAGCTAAATGGATTTGGAGTCCCTGGGAATGGAGGAAAGCACCTACCCTACTGAAAAAAAAAAAAAAAAAAAAAAAAAAAACATAGGTCAGCTTATGAGAAAATAAGACTATCCTCCTGCAGTCATCCTAGGGTACCTCATCTCTTATTTCTCTCTGAGATAGCAATAATATTATTAATGATGATAATAGTGATCAAAGTAGTATGAACTGAGTTATAGTAGGGCACAGCTGTCCTCTGTTTTTGTCATCAGCCCCAAATACTTTCAGATTTGTTTCTAGAATCCCATTTCATTCATGATTCAAACCCCTCCCAAATCTAATTTTATCTTTAGCTCATTTCCACCTCAAAGGGCACTGCCTTAGTCTTCATGTATTTATTTACCTTCCTCCAAATAACCCAAGACATTCAGATCTTACTGTGTTCCCCAGTAGGGCAGAGAAATCCTTAAGAAGATTAAGTTACCTACAATTGTTTGTCACCTAAAAGCCTTCGTATCATTTTTGTTTCTGTACCTCTCTTTTGAAGGATCCTTTTCTAGAATCCGTCCTTCCCTGTGATTTTCTAGACTCCTGCTATCCCAATGTCCAGCTTGGGTCTATCATTCCCTGCTACCCTTCTTCTGCCATGTTCTAGAATTTTCCTCCCTCTGTTGTATCTTTCTGTGCACTACCAATACCTGATGCTAATCTGAAAAGCAGGGAAATCATCTGTGGTTACCAGTGGCTTAAAATGACTAATGCTAATGCTGAGGTCCTCGTGGATTGTAACTTGCTTTTTGTTAAATCCTACATCCCTGTGGTTGTTCCTCTGTTTTGCAGGAGTGTATGCTAAATACATATTTGTGAAATATATAAGAAAATAATCATCTCTTTAGACTCACGCCAGTTTAAAGTGAGAACCAATGTGGCGTCAATTCATGTCTATTTGACTCTTTGGTAGGCTGAGATATACCTTAAGCTCTTCTTAAATGTTTTCTTTTTTGATGGACAGCTATGTAAATCAGCACATAATGTGAGAATTTTCACAGTCTCAGAGAAGATAGCTGCTTTTCTGTAACTGCGGTTACAGATTATACTCCATAGAGACACATTTACAAATACAGGATCTTAGGTTTTACCACACGACAATTTCTATTGTTTAGAAAGAAAATTTCACAGGTTCTGTGGTTAAGAGGTCATCGTAAGTCATAAGGGCATCCTGGTTTGTCTACTCTGAATATCTTGTGATTTCTCTAGTTTTAGTGACTTCCTGGCTTTTAAGAACTAGCACTTTTGATTTCCCTTTTTGCTAACAGATAACTTCTCATTTGAGAAAATCAAACATGGCTCTGAATTTTCCATGTGCAGAATATCTCGATCTTTTAAATATTTTCCCAGGAAGCCACCAGTTGGTTGATCATTTTCAGCCTGTAACCTGCACAGTTACATCTGCAGCCGAGGAGGATGTTGAAGACTCCCTAGCAACACCATCTGTCCGTTCACAGAATATCTCCTCTCAGATAAAGACGGGAGGTATTAGTCATAATTAGGCAAGTTGCATGCTGGGATCAGGAGCTGATTTGATTTCCCAGGATTTCTGTGCCAGTAAGTACTGCTGGCTACATGGGTATTCGTGAATTTGGGGGAAGGAGAAATTAATACTACTATAGTGGGTTCAAGTTTTTCATGCTAGAACAGGAGTCGGCAAACTATAGAACATGGACCAAATTCAGCATGTGACCTGTTTATGTACATAAAGTTTTATTGGAACACAGCCATACCCATTCATTTATGTATTATGTATGTGACTGCCTTTAAAAACACAGCAGAACTGAGTACTTGTAATAGAGACTGTACATCTGTAGAGTCTAAATTATTTAGTATCTAATCTTTTATAGACAAAGCTTGCCTGCCCTTGTACCGGAAGATTATTAGATCTTTTACTCTCACTAAATCTGTGTGGCCTTCATGGGAGACACATGTCCATTTTCGATTTGAGACTGTTAACTTACAGCTGAGTAGTACTACCTCCAGGAAGCCTTCCAGGATAACTTCCCCTCTGCTACCTGCATCGAGCTGAGCACAGTGTTCTTTTTCTGTCCACTAATATTGTGGGTGGGCTAATGTTAGTGAATGTATCTTAATATAGAACTTTAATAACTTACTGTCTAAAATAATACATCTCTGTGCCTGTTATTTCCTCTAAACCTGTGAAGATTCTCATGTGATAGCCTGATTCAGATAGTTGTCTATCAGAAAAAAAAGAAACATCATTCTTGAGGAAGTAGTCTGTTTTACTTGTATTCCCAATGCCTGGGGTGAAGAATGCACTCAAAAGATGCCAAATGAGTGTATGAATGGACCGAATGAGTTATTAGTAAAGAAAATTAAAAATATTGTTTGACTCTCTTTTAAAGACAGTTTAAGATCAGAGTCAAGTGTGTGGTCTCTGGACTCCAGTAGCTTACAGTGAAGGCCTGTTTCCACCTCTTCTTACCTCTGAGTCTTTGGTCAACTGTCAAATTACATATCCTCTTCTGCTTCAGCTCCCTTACCTGTCAGATGGAGATAGCAATATTACCTCCATCCTACCTTGTTGTGGAAGAAAGCATCATGTTAATCAATGCAAAGTTTTAGTATGGCACCAGGCACATATGAAGTATCCAACATATGATGCCCATGACTGGTGACTCTCATTTCTTTTAAACAAAATTCAGCTCCCTGTCATGTATGCTATTAGTTTCCCTACACTTCTAAGTTATTACTTGCATGTATGCATGAATATATCTTTCATGCACATAACACACAACCAATATTTTGGTTCCTACTCTGTGTCAAACACTGACTGCACCAATCACTGGGCTAGAAAGATGGATCAGATGTGATTATGATCCTTAAGTATTTCATAATCTCATATCCCGAGCCTAAGGCTACCACTTAGGATGTGAAGCTCAGTCACAAAGGGGAATCACAGATTGATAGTAAGTGAGCATTATTGACCTTCCATTTTTATAACGGGAGGACAGAGCCCTAAATGAATGAAATGATGCTGTATCTAAGGAATTTCAGACATCAGCCAAGGAGTCCAGTGTTGTTGGGGGGAGAAGCATCCTGATCCCCGATGAATGTTGGAGATACTGTTTCTGTCTGTGCTTGCAGATGGCCTTGGGTAAAAAGACACTCAAGTGTTCTGACCTAAGAAAAATGTTGTACTCATTGGTCTTCGATAGTGTGATATGACTAACAGTTCCCTGGAAGGCAAAAGCAAGCATTTGGTGGATGGATTGCCAGGTCCATTTGCTATGCAAAGAATAGGACTAAGAGCTCCTGTTCTGCATCAGACAGATGTGGGTTGGTTCTCAGCTCCACTATTCACTAGCTCAGTGACCTTTTGCAGGCCCGTTCCTTTCTCTTTCTCATCTTTAAAATGTGAGTGGCCATCATGTCAACTTTATCAGTTTGTTGATCTTGGTTTTAGCCCATAGACTTAGAAACGCTGGTCCAGTTTCAAAAGCACTCCTGGATCTCTTGGACCAGGAGGTTTTCCATCGTGAAAACAACTGACATGGAACTCCTCGTCTGCCATCCTCTCCTTCCCTGGGCTCAGTCTCTGCCTGGCTGCTGCTTCTGGCTTTGGGCGCACCTGTGTAAGAAGGGTATCCGTAGGTCAGGCAGCAAGGCCTCGTTGGTACCATTAAAGTTGCAAAGTGGAACCTACGTTGAGTGTACTATAGAACATGAAAAACAAAAAAATGTGTGCTGTTCAGATAGATATTGAGGCTCCTTCTGCATGAAAAATCTATAGTGGCCCAGATACAGTGTTTCCACAAGGGGCAGACTAGAACAATAATTAAAAACACAGACTCAAGAATAAGAAGTTTCAAATTTTCCAATTTCTAGCTGTGAGACCTTTAACCTCTCCTCAGTTTCCTCATCTATGAAGTGGGAATAACGATGCCTGTCTCTCTGGGGGACCCTGCAAATTAAAGGGTTTAGCATCATCCTCTGTAACAGCGACTGCTAGGCAAGATACTGAATTCCTAAACCTCTGTAGGAAACATGTGTACTGTTCTCTAATCTTTAGCCTATTAGAGATCTTTGCCAGTGTGAGGGAATTTACATTCCCAAAGACTTCTCAAGAGAGTTTTTGGCTTTACGGTACTGAGAACACTGCATTTATTATAAAGCAGTGTCAGTTTCTGTCTAATGATATTTGTCAACCCCAGGGAGCCAAACTTATGGGTCTCTTTAAATTTTTCCCCCTGATGAAAGAGAAAAGACAATATCAGAAGTTTCCATAAAAAGCCTCCAATGGTAATAGAGGTCAGAGGTTACAAACACAAATACGCATTGCCATGGCGATGGAGTTAGGAGTCTGTTAGGATCTTGTTTTATTTATGGTTAGTTATTTCTATCGGTTTTCTTTGCTCACCTTTGGTTTTTCTCAAATTACAAAATAATTAAAGGATTTGATGAGGAAAATGAGCCAGAGGTAACAGTTTCCTCTTACATCTCTTAACAGAAGCAAACATGCTATAATGTGATTTTTCTTCCCTCTCTCAGAATTGCACCCTCCCCCAAGTTCTCAGCAGCAGAACAGCAACAAAGCCCCTTGAAAGCGGAAAAGCCCTCGTTCTCAGTGGAATGTAATTAAATTTAAATAATGTTGCATCAGGTGGTTGAAGAGGGAAATCTGGAAAGAAAATCTTCTAGTTTCTGAAATTTACTCCAGGCTATCCCCAGAAATCCTGCTAAGTGCCGACATGAGGCTTCTATACGACGGTGGCATCAGCACACCTGTGGACTGTATTTATGTTGTAATGAAGGGAGCTCAAGGAACCCATAGAACAGAAAGACTTTAAAAATAAAAAACAAAGTTTAAAATTCAGATTCAGATAGAATTTACAAGGCATTATTAAGTTAATACTGGATAATCGTTAGCGTTTAAGATAAGACTTCTTATTTTCCCCTACCCCCCATGTTTTAGGCAAATGAAATTAACTGAAGAAATTTTAATAATAAACAATATAGTGCAGTAAAGTGATTATGAACAATGACTTTGGACTTAGACAAACTCCTGCCCGATTCAAATCTGTGCCCTTCTCGTGGTTCTTGACATGAACTCAGTAAGTCAGTAAAAACGTAAACTATCTCTGATCTTTAGCCTTCTCATCAGAAAGGCAGATGTGGTATAATAATGTCCATAACTAATGAGGCTATTATTAGCTCGAAATGGCCCAATGAATGTAAGGTTCTGTCTTACCCTGGCATATAGTATATGCTCAATAATTGCTGCTATTACAGTTATTTGTCAGGCATGGACATTCAATAACGACCTCATTAATTAGAATTTACTCCAAGGGGAAGAGAAACACACAGATAAAAGCAGTCATTTTGCAGGATAAAGTTGAATGAAAGCAAATGCGGAGAGACATTTCCTTCTGTAACTCCCGCCTGCATACAGAAAAACGAAGTCTTTCTCTCGACATAATTTGGTTCTTCTTTTTCATTATGAGCCTTTGGCCCTGAGTTTTCTTATCTGCGAATCAAGCAGTCAGAGTAGATGACCTCCGAGGACCCTTCCAGATCTGATTTTCTGTGTTCCCAGGAGCTTCTCCAAGGGTTATTCCAAGCCATGTTTGAAGCAATTGCTAGAAAGAATCATCCTCACCTGAATATATAAAAATAATGAGTGGTTCTTCGCTTGAAAAGAATTAAACAGCAAGACTATAGCAAGAGACCAGTTGTGCAGCCTTGTGTTAGTCCAATAAGCAAAGCAGAGAAACTCTTAGGAAAGTTTTTCTGACTATTCAGGCTTGGATAACTTGGCTTTGATGAGTTAGGAACATAGATTAGAACTGTTCTTATTAGGTCAGGGGCCAGTGTCACCTACTTTTCTGAAGGTAGGAATAATCAACCTAATGGTATTGAATGGACTTTTTTCAGTATCTGAGTGGGTTACTCAGGTCACTCCTTCCAGGAGGAATGCAATCTGAAAATGGATCAATTTTTGTTATATATCACACAGGGTTGCCTTTTGTCATATTACAGTGTGGTCTCATGGAAAGAAGGCTGAATTCAGAGCCAAGAACTTGGGTCTGAATCCCAGCTCTCACATTCATGGTCTTAAGTAAATTACTCTTTCATTGAATTTCTGCTGCCTTCTCTTTAAAATGGAGGTAGTCTTCCTCATATCAAAGGATCACCAAAGGATCAAGTAAGGTAACTCACGCAGAGCCCAAGCACATGTGTTGTACATGGGAGACACTCAATAAATTAAGTAAATGACAAATATCTACTGAGGACTTACTATGTGCCAGGCAATCTTTTAGCTACTCAGGAAACATTTGAGACCAAGACAGACCAAGATTCTCTACCTACAGAGCTTAATTTTGGGGGAGGAAACGGGCAATAAACAATAACCACAGTAGAACAGATAAATTATGTACTATGTGTGAAAGTAATAATTACTGTGGGGGGAAAAAAGGCAACCATATCAAGGTATACAGGATGTGAAGGGCCCGGGTCAGTGGGCACGGGCGTGGGGAAGATGGTAGAATTAAGGAGGGTGGTCAGGGTTGGCCTCTTGAGAAGTGGCCATTTGAAGAAGGACATGAAGGAGGGGAGGGAATTAGCCATGAGACTTATTGGAAGAGAGCTCCTGGCTGAAATGCAAAGGCAGGAGCATGGCTGTCATACCGAGGCACACCTGGAGGCCAGTGCATCTACCTGGGAGCAGAGCGACCAGGGGAACAGCAGTAGGAGATGGTGTCAGACACACAGGTGGTGTGCACCAGACCCACCTAGGGCCCTGCAGGCCATTGTAAAGGTTTTAGCTTTTACCCTGAGGGAGAGGGAGAGACACTGAAACATTTCAAACCAAGGAAACACATGTTCTAACTTACAATTTTAGATGACCTCTCAGGTTGCTATTTTAGGGCAACAGTAAGGTTGGGAGCAGAGAGAGGCTGTTGCAGAATTCCGGGAAACAGATGAGGGTGGTCTGAGCCGTGGGGTGGTGAGAAGTGATCAGATTCTGAATATAATTTGAAGGTCTCTCTTTCCATTTACCTTCAATTTCTTGGGTTGTAGTAACAATATTTACCTAATTAACTTAAGAGAGTGATTAATAGGAAGAGATGGTGCTGATAGACAATTATTGACACTTACCCTTAAGTAGGCACTGTGCTAAGTACCCATCGACCCCATGAGGTAAGTATAATTATTACCTCTTCTTGGCTGATAATGAATCTGAGGCACAGAGAGACCAAGGAATATACCCAGGGGCCCACATCATCTCAGTGGGGGAGCTGGGTGTCAGACCCTGTTTGTCTGACTCCAGGTCTATGCTGTGAGTAGTGCTCAATATAGTGTGAAGAGCCATGTAAGGCCACACTCTGTAACCACCGCCCGACCACTGGTTTCCCCGAAGGACAGTTTTCCCCCAGTCCCTCAAGTTTTTCAGATTCAATCACAGAAAGATTTGCCACACTCAGTCTCATTCCTGTCTGGAATCATTATCAAAGAATGAAGCAGTTAAATGTGATACTTAATAGTGGAAGAAGTTTGCCCTTTGGGGGATTGGTCAGTTTGTTGGTTGTTTGACAAATTGATTTATTGGAAAAAATAGGGAACAAGCAATAGTATCAAAACATTCTTTTTTTTTCCTCTGCCAAGGTCATAATGAATTTTAAATTTTAATTGTGGTAAAATACACATATAAAATTTACTATCTTAACCCTTTTTAAGTGTGCAGTCTACTGGCATTAAATACATTCACATTGTTCAAGCGTCACCACCATCTATCTACAGAATTCTTTTCATCTTGTAAAACTGAAGCTCTACACCCATTAAACAATAACTTCCCACTCACTCCGCTCTGCAACCCCCGGCAACCGCTACTCTACTTTCTGTGTCTGAATTGGAGTATTCCAGGTAACTCAAACAGGTGGAATCACACAGTATCTGTCATTTTGTGACTGGCTTATTTTAATTAACATAATGTCCTCAGGATTCTTTCACACTGTAGCATGTGTCAGAATTTACTTATTTTTAAAGACCGAATAATATTTTGTAGTATGTATACATCACGTTTTGTTTATCCATTTAGCTCTTGATGAATCAAAACACATTTTAACACTCTTGTAGCACATTAACTCAACAGCTTGAATTTCCGAAGTCACATCATCTTGGAGACTCAAAAGCAGAGAGTCTGCCTTGCTCCCAGCCTATAAATCAGGATAGATTTGAAGGATCAGAGACTCAAAAACTGACGTATTTCAATTAACAGGATAGTCTCATTGTTTCTGGGACAGAAATTTCTGTTGACTTTTCTTTCATAGAATCAGAAATGTAGAGCATTTCCCACTGTACTTTTTCATCTCATTTATTATGTTTCATTTGTCTTAAATTAAGCTAATCATCTTGTTTGCACAACAGTTTGCTTTTGGGGCTGGATTTAAGTTTTGTGAAAATGTAAGTAATAGATTTGTTCAAATATTAACCTTGGGGAAATGCAATTTGACAGTTCTTCAAAGAATGTATAAAACTAATTATAAGTGAAAGTCATTCCAATTTCAATAATTAAAAACCTGCCATCCCTAGATTATTCTCTTTCAACTCATATCGTAGACCTGTCTATCATTATGGTCCTACACACACCTGCTGACCAAATTACATGAATCAAAGCGGCAAACAATCTTTTTTAGATGTGTGTTTTATTCAGACTTTATTTTAAAATAAAATTTGCATAAACTCACTTTTTAAAATATCTATCTACCGAAATAAGGATTTGCCAGTGTTTATTTATTTCTGAAAGTTACTCACATGGCTTATTTTACCTGTTTTAGATGGCGTGCTATTTTATTATTGGGATAAGATCACACCAATTTAAAGGACCCAGCATGTCATCAAATCTCAGGGTTGAAGAAACAGTAAAACTTATCCCCACGTTCAACCTCAGCCAAACCCACTCAGTGGTCTGTGGTCTTCCAGCCTTTGCTTGAATGCCCTTAGGCCTGTTTTACTCAAACTTTAGTCACCTATTTACCCCTAGCATGATTTGGGATGTAACTATGTGCCTTCCTTAATATTTACTTAATATTTTCCTTTTGATAGACTTCTGTTTTTCTTTGGTAGTTTAAAAGAGAATGTTACACTATTCTAAGTGAAAAAGCAGCGTGATTTTCCATGAATAGAAGGTGGATATAAAACCAACTATACATAGCAAGATATTAAACTTGAGGCCATCTTTGACTTTGATAAAAATGGAAGTGTAATGTGTTACGGAGCTATTCTTGTCATCACAAGCCCCAAATGAGACATTATCTTTAACATCAACCAAGATATTAAAACAGAGTAGAAAAGAAAGTGACCTTCTTATACACAATGCCAAGCATTGTGACACCTAAAATCATCTTACGTACTACTGAGTCCCAATCTTTAGGAAACAATGTTTCTTCCTCCCATTGCATTTTTTGAACAGCTTGGCTGTTAGAAAGTTGCCTTCTCATTAAGTTGACATTTGTCTGTGTCCATGGAGTACCCACAAATTGTTCTATTACTTCAGAGCCTCCCAGAGCAAGTTCGAACTCTCCATCCTTCCTTCGGATATCTGAAAACAACTCTTACATCCAAACTAGCCTTTTTTCTTGGCCAGATTCCCTCAATTCTTTCTGCCTTTCCTCATATGAAATAATTCTTCAGTATTGCTTATTCAGTTTCTGCTCCTTCAGTATATTTGCTACTTAGAGTTCTCCAGAGAAACAGAACAAATAAAGTGTGGGGTGGGTGGGTGGATGGATGGATGCATAGATAGATAATTTTAAGAAATTATCTCATGGCTCATGTGATTATGGAAGCTGGCAAGTCCAAGACATGCAGGGTGGGCCAGCAGGCCGGAGGCCTCGGGAAGCGCCAATGTGCAATTGAAGTCTAAAGCCATCTGCTGTAGAATTCCCTCTTGCTCGAGGGAGGTCAGCCTTTGTTCTATTCGGGCCTTCAGCTGATTCTATGAGGCCTACCCACATTATGGACAGCAATCTGCTTTACTCAGATGCCACTGATTTAAGTATAAATCTCATCCAAAAACATGCTCATAATTGACAATTTGAGCTCGGAATAGTAAAGTGACTTGTCCGACACATGGTGATGGCTTGTTAGAATGTGCTAGACCTCTGCACGTGAAAAATTCAATATTCTCCTGAGGATTTGAACTAAGCAGCCCAGAGCCTGTGGTCAGTCATGATGGGTGCTGGATGATGACGGGGATGTTACATGAGCCATGTCAACAGCAATGGCTAACATGGATTGAGAGTGTGCTGTCTGCTAGGCACAGTTTTCATTGCTTTTCTGATACTGTGCAATCCTCACAATACTCTGAAAGGTAAGTTCTTTTATTTCTACCACATGGTTGCAGAATCTGAGCTATAGAAGAATTAAGTAACTTGTCCAGGTTTATATAGAGCTTGTAAGGGTTTGGGATAGAATTCAAACTCAGGTGGTCTGATTCCAGAGTCCGTGTTGTAATCACTAAACAGCCCTAGCCTCTCCTCTTCCCCACTGAACCCTCAAAAAGCACTGCAGAATAAACAGGGTGGCCATGAAGTCTGGAAATGTAGGTGTCTGTTTGCTTTATTGGACCATATTAAGTGACCAATTAATGCCCATAGTTGACAGGCTAGAACATCACTCGAGTAGCTCCAACAGGCTGGTACACCATCCACACCAGAGTGATGAGGAACTGTTTGGTTGATAATTTCTAAAACCTGGATTGGACCATGTGGACATCTGTAGTGAGCTACATGTGTGCCAGATTTGAATGTTGCTGACATGCTAAAGGTGCAGGTGTGTTCAGGGAAAATCAGAGACACGAATCATCTGAGACAATACATCACAGATAGAAGTTCAAGATTAAGGGAAATGTGGTAACGAACCACATTTGTTTCACTTTCTCACAGTTCATTGAACTATGCATTGCTAATGAGGAACAACACATTGACCATATTATGTAATGTCATTGAGCATATCATGTGTTATAATAAAATATCACAAAACCATTGTTACGTATATACACCAACAATTTCAGACTTTATGGCCATACTGCAGTTACCATCTTATTTGTTCACCTTTCTCTATCTCATTCTTTAAGGTGTAGTATCTGGATCTGAACATAGTATTCCAGACATGCTGTCCCTATATGTGGAAAAACAGGGCCACCCTTCCTCCTTTCTAGGTACTATAGTCTAAAGCTTTCTGGCAATCAACGAACTCAACAAACTCGTGTTGACTTTGATACTAGTTCCTCTGAAAAATATTTTTTTTAATATCCACCTCACGAGGCACCTGTTTTAGGCACTGGGAATATAGTGGTGAACAACACAAAGTCTCTGCCTCATTGATCTTTTATTGTAGTAGGAGGACACAGATAAAAAATAGTCAGATATATGATAAAATGTTAAGTTATGCTAACTGAAATGCAGAAAGAAAAAGCAGGAGAAAGAGGATGGAGACTGAAGAGGCCACTGTGTTAGACAAGAAGGTCAAGGCAGCCGGGTGGATACCTGGGGAGGTCATTCCAGGCACAGGGAACAGGAAGTGCAAATTCCTGGAGCAGCGAAGGGACCTGGGTTGTTCGAAGAACAGAAAGAGGCCAGTGTCGCTGGAGTAGAAATGACGTGGAGGGGCACAGCGAGGACTGAGGACTGGAGAGGTGGTAGCAGACCAGATCATGTGGGGTCTTGTAGTAAGGAGTTTGAATTTAAGCCTAGTTGTAACGGAAAGCCATTGGAAGATTGTTTTTCCCCCATGGGAGCGATATAATCTGTGTTGAATTTGAAAAAGATTACCCGACTGCTCTGAGGATAATAGACTTTAAGAGGGCAAGAGCAAGAGCAAGGAAATCAATATGGACTAAAACAGCTATGTTTACATTTCCAAGATAAGTTCATTTTTAATCTTTTTAATTTAATTTATAATTTAATGGCACTGCAGTCAGAGAATGTGCTCTGTATGACACTGTTGTGCGAAATTCCTTTGTGAACTAGCACACCGTTAGTTTTTGCTAATGCTTCTGTGTATTTGAAAATAATGCAGATCCTCAATTTGGTGGGTGCAGAGTTCCACAAATCCATTAGTTCAAATTAGTTACGTAGTGGTATTCAGATCATCCACATCCTTGCTATTATTTGGTCAGCAGAGTCTGTAATTTTCTAATAGATTTTTGTTAAATTCTAGGGTTTGCTAAATTGGCCTCACACTTCCGACAACTTTTAATTAATATGTTTTTAAGCTACACTGATAGATACATGTCTAGTAATGATTTGTATAGCATCCTGTTAGATTTTTTTCTTTTATATGCAGTCTTTATTGATGCATTAATACATTTTGCTCTAGATACTGTTTTGTCGAATATTGATACTCCGCCTTTCTCTTGGTAAATATTTGCCTTGGCTATCTTTTGCCATATCTTTATTTCCAGCCTTTCCACATTGTTTTATCTTAATTATTTCTTTTGTAAGCAGCATTCTTTGCACTGTTTTGTATATGTTACAGATATTTTGTACTCTTTATGATTGTGGTTTATATTCCTTCCCTACTATTCTCTTTGCTTTTTAAAAAAAAAAAAAATTTGTGTTTCCTTCTGATGGATTAAATTTTTTTATATTCCTTTTCTGCTAGCTTCAAGTCCATAGATTGTATTTCAATTATTTCAGTAGCCACTTTAATTTTACCATGTAGACTTCAGTATTTATATCCTCCCACTTAAATATAATCTAGGCATCGGTCTGCTTTAACTATCCACTAACCAGTAGCACACTTTCCTTCTCCCCTCGCCCCCAATTTATAAACCCCCCTGCGGTGAGATTGACTCTATCTCACTTCAGGAGAACTCATAAGGTTCCCTCTGATTTGCCTGAGCTAAGCACACAATTACAATCTCCATGGCCTGCTTCTAGACCTGTTTGCAGCAAGCCTGTGACTATAGCCCACACCCTTCTTAGTATGTCTGCTTTTAGTCCATAAAGATAGTTATCCAAAAAAAAGAAAGAAAGAAATTATTGTGGTAAAATACACACAACATAAAATTCACCATTTTAACCAAAGTGTACAATTCAGTGGCATTAAGTACATTTACAATGTTGTGCAACCCTCACGATCATCTAGTTTCACCCCAAACAGGAACCCCACACCCATTAAGCAGTCACTGCCATCTCTTCCTTCAGCCCCTGGCAGCCGCTAATCTACTTTCTGTCTTTGTGGATTTGTCTATTCTGGATATTTCATTTAAATGGGATCATACAGAATATAGCCTTTTGTGTCTGGCTTCTTTCACTTAGCATAATGCTTACAAGGTTCATCCATATTGTAGCAGGTATCATACCTCCTTCCTTTTTATAGGTGAATAATACTTCTTAGTACGGTTATACCACATTTTGTTTGTCCATTCATTTGTTTGGGGCATTGGCTTGTTTCCACCCTTTGATTAGTATGAATACTGCTGCCATGAACATGTGTGTACAAGTTTTTGTTTGAATACCTGTTTCCAATTCTTTTGGGAATACACCTAGGAGTAGAATTGCTAGGTCATATGGTAATTTTATAACAATATATGAGGTTTCCAGTTTCTCCACATCCTTTCCACCATATGCTATTTTCTGTTTGTTTGTTTATTTATTGCCTTTATAGTGGGTTTGAAGAATTATCCAGTTTTTCAGTCCCACTGTGGCTTACTGGTTTCCATTTGTGTTTTTGTTGTTACCCTAACATTGCTGTGAGGTTGGAGCAAAGGAGTCCATCAAAACAGGACCTTATCTCTCCATTTTGATTGGAACCTCAAATCTCTTATCCATTCTGGCCATATTTCTTAAGTGGGCAACTCATAAGGCAAAAATGGGCAACTTAAGTGGGCAAGTCATAAGGCAAAAACTTGTAAGACAAGTATCTGAGCGCATAATATTGTTACTTTTCAAAGAATGAGGGAGGAGATATTATCTTTGTAAGGTAAGATAGACCCACACCAATTTCATCAAAGGTTACTTCAGCAGATTTCTTCCTTTGACATCCCACCTTTACAAACTAACATGATGCACACATTACACTAGTTAAGTGAGGAGAGTGGAGAATGAATGTGCTTTTCCTACAAGAATTGAGCTTTCTTTTCAAAGGATCGGTGACAACTACAAAATCACTCTTTTTCTCTCTCTTTTGATCTGCCCAAGAAATTAGAAATTTTGACCTGCCAAGAAAGAAATTAAGAGCACACAAAAATAATTAAGAAACTTACATTTTGCCTGGGTTTTTCATACTTCCTTTTTAAATAATGTGTCACATTCTTTTATGAATATTTTTATATTTCATATTCATATTTTCATGAACATATCATATAGTAACGATTTTTTTATGATCATAGAAGAAATGCATGCTCATTTCTTCTTTTTTTTTTTTTTCTTTGAGACAGAGTCTCACTCTCTCACCCAGGCTAGAGTGCAGTGGCGTCAGCCTGGCTCACAGCAACCTCAAACTCCTGCCTCAGCGTCCTGACTGGCTGGCACTACAGGCACACACCACCATGCCTGGCTAATTTTTTGGTTTTTAGTAGAGACAGGGACTTGCTCTTGCTCACTCTGGTCTCAAACTCGTGACCTCAAACAATCATCCCTCCTTGGCCTCCCAGAGTTCTAGGATTACAGACATGAGCCACCACGCCTGGACGCTCATTTCCTTTTTGAACAAGAAAATTAAAAGCACATATTTACCACTCCTTAAGAGCTATAGGCAGACCGAAAGTCACAGCCCTGGATTTGGAGGACAAGCCTGAGTTCTAGGTCAGGTTCTATGTGACCTGAGGATTATTGCTCAACTTTTCTATAAGTCTGATGACCATATGGATACAAAGTTGCAAACACTTTGTCTCAAGTGATGAAATATTTTATTTGAGTACTCCCTTTTCATTTCCACCTGTCCTTCATGACTGCCCCACCCAGGAGAGCCTGATTTAGAACCCCACGTAGCCTTAATGTTTCATGTCCTCACTTTAATCAGCAGTTACCTGGCCTGTCTCCATTCTCCCCAAGCCTGGGTTTCCTTAGCAGCTACAGAGGTGCCTCCCTCCTCTCAGATAGAAAGGCTTACAGGTCAGGAGCAGCCTTGACCATGGGACCTACAGACACCTTTTATGGTCAAGGGGCCTTTTCTTGCCTCCTTAATCATACCAGAGAACCGCCTAGATACACATTCTGTGCAAAGCACTCTTCTTCTTTCGTATTAGTTACTGTGACCACGCACTGAGTCCATACTGTCTACTGCGCACTCTGCTGTCTGTTTGCATACCTTATCTTCTCAGAGAACATGAGGCAAGTGCTATTCTCTCCCCCATACCTTACAGGTGGGGAAACAGACACACAGAGATTCAGTTACCCCTCTGTACACCTGGTGTGTGGGAGAGCCAGGTTCAAGTCCCAGCCTGCCTGCCTAAAATCATGCTCTTAACCACTAAGTATAAAGCAGAAACAGTCCATATCCTAATAGAGCTTATCTACCATCAGCATTAATGATTAACACTTTTTTTAAAAAAATATGTCTTTTTAAAAAATGGATCTGTAAGGGAGGTGCTATTATCATCCCCATTTTCCAGTTGAGGAAACTGAGGCTGTGTGATCTAGGGCTAGTAATTCAGAAAAGGCAAAGCTGGGGTCTCAGCTCAGGGCTCTGCACCTCCAAAGCATGATGTGACCCCAACAGCACACCAGAAAGAAAGGCTCGAGTGACCCCAGGGTTAGTAGTTCAGTTCGGGCTTTGTTTGTTTTTTCCTGTGTCATTCTGACTAATTTTTTAGGAGGCCAAGCCTGTTTCAGGTCAGTCAGCATTCAGCTGGGCATATTTCCTCTAAAACAAATCAAATTGTTTGTCTCCCACAACATACACTAGTCCCTGTACAGCACTTGTTTTTTTGTCTCTGTTAGCAATTCCAGCCTCAGCTAGAACTTCCTTCTGAAAGGCTCACATCGTCTTTACCCCAACTTTTCCTGAGAGAGCTTTTGGACTTTGGAGAATGGAGAATGTCATGCACCCTTCTGTGAAAGGTCAAAGTCCTTGGAGGGAGGAACAATATGCAAACACAGCTGAGGAATGTGTGGGGGCCAGCCACAAAGCCCAGACTTGTGCTCTCAGATCTGGGGGTGCTCACAGGCCACTGTGAGGCTAAGGACACCATGTGTCAAAGAGCCCTATTCGCAAATGTGGCCAAAAGCCAGAGAAGTTTGGCCTTAGAGGTTTCTGCACCAAGAAAGGGGGGTAAAACAGTCTTCATATTGCTCTCTGTGTCATGAAAACAACCTTCCATGTGAAAAGCATGTTTTAAGCTTGCTGTCTGTCAAGTTTTTATGCTTTGATATTGACATTGGATTGGCCTCATGGGGAAAAGACAGAGCTGCCTCCTTGCTTGCACTGCAGAGTGTCTCTGCTTATTGGCTTTCTCAGAAACCCTGATCAAGCCTCTCCCCCTCTGTAAAGATTTCCCTAACTGTTCCAGCCAGAAAATCTTTCCTTTATCACAGCTCTTACATTTATAGCCTAGACTACACATTCCACAGCAATAAAACAGGAGGAAAATGTTCAATGCTAGAGTCCTGAGACCTCTCTTTGCAACTTACCAGCATGCAAGACTGGCAAGTTGTACCCCACACCTAGCCTCAGTCTACCCATCTATAAAATGGCAATAACACCTGCTCACCAGGATTGTAGACATTAACCCATCCAGCAAGCATTACTGAGAGCCCATCGAGTGTCAGGTTCTCTGCTAAGCCATGGTTTAAAAGAGATAAAGCTGGAGGTATCTAAGTCCAAACTTGTATGTTTAAAGCAATCGTTTAAGAAGCATTAATCAAAATAGATTTCATAGTGTTTCCTGTTAACATGTACTTTAAGAAAAAAATTCTGTGATTAAATAAATGTCAAAGCTGTTGGATACACAAAGGTCTCCTCAGAGCCAATCAAATACTAACACGAACTGTGCAGCCAGAAGGTGGGAGAAAGTAGGTTGAAGTTCTTGAACTATTTTCCTCACAAAACCTTTTAGGGACAAATTTTTTTTAATTTATTTATTTTTGTAAGAATGGCTGCTCACATATGGAAAATTTTTCTCCAGAACCCTGGAAAACACTAGAGAGAAAGTTCAGGCAGTTACGGAGGTGTTATTTTACATGTCATGAAGATTAAATTGTCACCTGAGATAATGTATAGAAGAGTGCATTATACCTTGTCAGGTGTCACCTTCCCAGTCTGGGTCTCTGATCTCATGGGGGTTTTGGATGGTACGTGAATGTTAATTTTGTCTTTCTAAATATAGCACAAGCCTTTAGGCTACATCTTCCACTGCTCTGTTACAGTTCCTAGTGCTGTGATGGGCCCATAAAAGGGCAACTGATTGAGCTCTGGCCTTCTCTTCCCCAGCCAAGCAAGGACAAAACATCTGCCTCTTTACGCATCCTAAAAGCTATCTCTGCAACAGCTGCGCCCCCACAGAGTTGAGTCCAGCTCTGCTCTGTCACTGCGGGCTCTTTGGTTGTATGTCGAGGAAGTCTTTCTTAGCCAAGGTATCCCATTTAACCCTCACATCTGACCCTACCCCAAAAGAGGAAAATGTATCAGCATGATTTTTCTCCTATGCAGTTAGCTACATTTTAGGCACCTTAACTAGCCAATTAGAATTAAATCTTAATTTTTGTCTTCTTCTGATTTGTTGATTCATGCCTATATATATGTAATTTGAACCCTTCCCTCACCAGCCTTTGGACACACACAGACACATATACACACACACCAGGAGAACCACTGATTTTTCACTTCCTAAGAATTTTCTTTGAATTCTTTGTAACCTTCAAACTATGAGAAATTTGACTTGAGATGTTACCTTTAACTTCACAACTGTATTTTTTAATATGTCTGCCCTATCATAAGATCCCCACTGATGATGTCTAGAGAGAGCAGAAAGCAAATTTTAAGCTGCCAGAAAGAATCAACATGGAAATGCACAGATTTTTGTATAAAAGTTGACAGCTGAGATAGTGTAATTGTGAACATTTTTATAAAGGAGCTTTTAGTATCCTGTGGAATGCACAACGGAGCTTAGAAGATATGATGTAGGGTTGAAAGAAATACCAACAACTCTGCACCCCAATACATCAGACTCCCAGGCATTTCACACTTAACATTTCCCAAGCTTAACATTGCCCAACCTGCTACCAACCTACCAAACTCTGCCTTCAAATAGTCTCTCTCTTACTCACCATTCTGCAGCTCAGTAAATGGCCCCTACCTTTCTAACTGCCGAGAAACACAGGAGTTGTCCCTGGCTCTGCCCCCAAGCCCAGTCAGTTACCAACCCCTGCCAGTGCTGAAAATGTCTCTGTTTGATCTCTTTACTTGTCTTCCCCTGGGTAGTTCAGGTTGCCATCATTTCTCACCTGGGTGACTACAATAGTCCCCTACCTGGTCTCTCATATCACATAGTCCTCTTTCTGGTAGACCCCCACAAGATAACCCAAGTGAGTATGTTTAAATGCAGATCAGTTCACACCGATCTCCTGCTTAAAACCTTTCAGTGACTTCTTGTTTTTGAAGCAAGTTCAAAACCCTCGAAAAGGCCTATAAAAGCAAAGTGGGTGGACAGACCTATAAGATAATTAGACATGTCACAAAACCACAGAAATAAAAACAAGATGGTATTGGTGCGAGAACAGACAATAGAACAGACTAGAAGGCTAAGTCTGACTCGAGTACATTTGGGAATTAATATATAATAAAAGCGACTCTACATATTAGTGGAGAAAATAACAATCATTTGGTGGATAGTGTTGAGGAAACTGGCTTCTGTTTGAATTCCTATCTAACTGCATACCAGAGTAGTCTACAGGGAGAATAAAGACCTCATATGAAAAGTAAAACTCAAATGTTAACAGAAGAAAATATAAAGAATGAACTAAGATAGGAAAAAGAGTTCTTTTATGACATCCCAAGATGTCATCCATTAGGAGAAAAAAATGTTTTCTTACATCAAAACTAAACATTCCTGCTCATCAGAGGACAGCGTGGGCAAAGCTAACAAATTTTCTGCTTTCCTTGATTATCCGTCTCCAGCCACATTGACTTTTCTCTTTGTCCCTGAATTACACCAAGCTCCGTCATGCTGTGGGGCCAGCACACTTGACTATGGCTCTGTCTGAAAAGTTCTTTCTCCTCTGGTTCAGTTAACCAATTCCCACTCATCCCCGTGACCTAAGCTGAAATGTGTCTTCTTTAGAAAGGCCTTCCCCGACCACCCGACTTAGGGCAATCTCACATCTCACTGTGTGCGATCTCGTTTCACCTTCTACTTTGTGTTCACTGCACACATTGCAGTTGCAATTATATCATCATTTATGGAGCTCTTACTTTAGTGTCCACATCTCCTAGGAGATCAGAGGCCACCTGCTCAGCATTTGGTACAGGGCTTTATGCTTAGAAGATACTTTTAAAATGCAAATGGAATGGATTGATAAGGGGCAATTGAAAGAGGGCATATTCGATACCACATGTCACATGAGTGCTACATGCCCAGGGAAGATTCCAGGCATCATTTAACCTTCATGGCAGCAAGAATTCAGGGTTGACAATTTATACCGCTGCTTCTCCCTGTCATCTAGAGACTCAACATCTTAAGTCTTACTTGTATCGCCTATCATTCCTCACACCGCATTAGGTGGTAAACAGATATTTGTTGATTACATGTCTGTATTGCCTCCTCCCACCACACTGAGTTTTCCCTGCTGAGATGATCACATCACTCGGCTTGCCTTTTGAAAACTATCTTTGATAGTTACTGTCAACCTGCATTTAATTACTTCTTTTGTTGACAACTCTCCGTCTCTCTTGACTCTTAATGTGATCTGCACATTCAGTTATTCAGCAAATATTTATTGAAAGCCTGATGGGTGCCAGGAATGTGCTGGGCACTAGAGAAGTTGGCAGTCCCCGGCAGCCTTGACGTATTAACATGACGCTTCAAAAAAATCCTTGAGACAGAACATCTCAACTCAGTGAAGTGTTGAAAGAACCCAAAATGCACCCAAATTTGGGCACAGTGCAGAGAATAGCTGAATAGGAATGCTACAGTGGAAAAATTGGACAAATTCCCAGCTTATTTTGAGTAAGTGCTTCACAGTGTAGCATCATTATTCATGACTGGAAAAAAATTTTCAAAACAATAGAAGTCCATCCAAGTATACTTATAAAAAGAGACTCTGAGGTAAAATAGAAATAACCACACCAAAGTACAGTTTTTGGATGCTTATCATGCTTTTAAAAGGGTCCATTCAGAGACATTTTAAGGCTTCCTATTAAAAATAATAATGATAGTAATAGAGACATTTGGTGCTTGCTGAAGAAAAACTTGGAAATTACCCTTTGGGAATGATTTTTAGTGTCAAATCTAAATTTGTATCAATCAGTTTGTTCCCCAGTCATATCCAGAGTTAGTATTATTTTAGTAAACATCGATCACCACAGCCAGTATATTGTGACACCCCCTGCAAAGAAGACAGCAACTTCTCATCACCTTGTTTCCTATAAGCTGACCAGGGAAGAATGATAGTTCACAGAGAGCCCTGGGTGAAGAACTAGCTGTGAGAAGGGCCCGTGGGCTATTCATTTAGTATTCCTAAAGACAAAATCCCAGGGAAATAGATTTTGTCTCACTCTAAGGGAGAATTTTCTAATAGGATCAAACCAAAAGTGGAATCATTTGTCCAAGATATGTCAGAATCCCTGCCTGCTGGAGGATGGGTGCCTTTCCAAGGTCTATTCCTGAATTATAGATCTTAAAATGTGGTAGCCCAATATAGCTTTCAAAGGAAAAAAGATTTATATTTTACAATAGTTTTATATTTACAGAAAAATCTGTGAAGAGAGTACAGAGTATCTCTATAAACCCCACACCCAGACTTCCCTATTATTAACATCTGCCATCGGTAGGTACATTTTGTCACAATTAATGAAACAATACTGATATATTATTATAAACTAAAGTCCACCCTTTATACCGATGACCTTGTTTTTTTTACCTAATGTCCTTTTTCTGTCTGAGGATCCCATCCAGAATACCATGTAAAATTTAGTCCTCTCGTCTCTTTAGGCTCTTGGCTGTGATAGTTTCTTGGGTTTTCTTTGGTTTTGATGACCTTGACAGTTTTGTGGAGTACTGGTCAGGTATTTTGTAATGTGGTCCTCATGATTAGATGCAAGTTATGGGTTTTGAAACAGAAGACCATAGAGGCAAAGTGCCATTTTCTTTATGTCCTATCAAGGGTACATGCTATCCACATGACACATCACCATTGTTGTTGACCTTGGTTGCCTGGCTGAGCTAGTGTTTGTCAGATTTCTCAACTGTAAGTTTATTCTTTGATACCCCTTTCTGTACTGTTCTCTTTGAAAGGAACATGCTGTACACGGCCCACCCTTAAGGAGTAAAGAGCTATCGATGTAAATTATTTGGAATTCTTCTACATGGGGAGGTTTGACTATTCTCCCCCATTTATTTATGTATTTTTTAAATTTATATTTACATGGACTCATGGATATTTATTTTGTGCTCTGGGTTATAATCCAATACTACATCATTTTTTGTTGTTACTATTGCTCAAATTCTTCTAGCTGTGGCTGTTGGGAGCTCTCTCAGTTGTCTCCTGTGTCGCTTTGACACACCGCCATAATTGTGAGGTTTTTGCTTTTTGTTTGTTTTTTAAACACTTCCTTTCTAGCATCAAAAGATGCTCTAGGCTCATGTAGTGGATTTCTTGCTCCAGCACTAGACTCAGTCATTGCTCTAGGAAACCTTTCTAATGTAGCTTGTGTTTGTTTTTGTTGTCATTGTTATCGTTTATAGTTTTCAAGTCTTTTTGGAGACAGTATGCAGGCATTTGACACGTATTTTTTTCTTCATTTTTTTTTTCCTTTCTTCACCATTATGTGGTCTTTAACTTAATTACATAGATGTACAAACTGAAACTCAGAGATAAATGATTTACCAAAGGCCACAGAGTTAGTAAAGAAGTAGAGTTGTTATCAAAGCCCACATGTCTGACTCCAAAGCTCACACTCAACCTTTCGTTCACAAGGCCAGCCTAACTCATTACCTAAGTTAGCAAGAAATAGAAACAGGGCAGCTGTGAACCAAGCTGCCTTTTTGTTGGGAGGAAAAGGCAAAAGCCAACCACACTCTCCTCTGGGAAGATTTCCCTGAGGATTCTACCCACACTGATCCCTTCCTTCTCTGAACTTCATTCACACTGAGAGTTCAAAGCCTTTCCTGAATGTGGAAGTTGTTTGTGTGCTGTCTCATTTTCTCTTTTTATCTAAATTCCCAAATCAGATTGTTAGCCCTCCAGAGGGAAAGGAAAATATATTACAGTGTGGGATTATCAAGATAAGTAATGTCTGGCAGCCACATCACTTCAAAACAGGCTGTGATGATATGGTTACTATCAAATGCAAACATTAAAATCTGTGCCTTTCATACCAGGAGAGCATAAATCTCGATTGGAGTGATATCACATTTTTGTTATGGTTATTTTGCATTAACTCAGTCTTACCCTGGGCTAGGATCTTTTTAAAGATAAAGGTCATATGTCTTCCATTCTCCAGGGCCTAAGACAGTGTCTAACATGTTTTAGATACTCCAAATGTACATAGAATGCTTAAGAGAAGGTATTTGGTCCCAAACCAGAAACTACATGCTTTGACTTACACACAACTTTAACCAGCTTTCCTCTTAAGACAGTAGTATGAGATGGCCCTAGAGGTAGGCAAACCGATGGCAGTGAGAAATCATGGGTCCCTGTTCCCTTCAAAAACTCCACTGAAAGACACAGTCAATGGTGAAAAATTAGAAAGAACTAAACTCATGTGGTCATAGAGAAAGGGAGAATAAATAATAACAGACAAGAAATGTCAACCTAATTTTAAAAGACAATACGTGAGTAGATAGATGAGAGGTAGTTGACCTGGCAAAACTGGAGTCTACAATCTTGCAGTGGGGGAAGCAAGAAAGACATGAGAGAACGCATCATAAGGTGCCCTAGAAAGGCTCGGGACCTGGATACCTTCATGTATCTGAAGGTCAGGGTGTGGAGTAAGTGGAACAGGGTTACTTGTCTACTAGGTACACTAGGGGATAAAAAGCTAGCAGAGGAAAGTCACTCTGCCCCCCAGAAGTGGGGCTGGAAAAGAGGACTGAGGACTGGTTGAAAATCTGCTTTTAACTAAAGACTACTTAAAGAATCCTCTGTCTCCAGATCCCATTCCATGTGACTCAGCTAGGCAAGTACCTCTTCTGCACCTAGTAGAAGACAGGAGGACTGTTTTCTAGAAACTGGTTTGGGCCAGAGGGACTGTGGGCTGTGGATGCCAGCCATAGATGAAGCTGGGAATGAGCCACTGAAAACAGGAGGCTTAACTGAAAGTCTGTTCACTGACCAGCACAACGCCCAGCCCCCGCTAATACTCAAAACTCATACCTATTAATAACATTGTACCCACCGCCTTCCTAGCAGGACTTTGGAGAATTCTTCTCTGGTGAATCTGGCCATGGGGTTACTGACTGGTACACCATTACTCACATTTGGAGGTTCTTCATTTAATTATTCAAATCCCCACCATTGACCTGTGGCGAGGTTCACCATTCCAGAAACACAGAGCTTCCAGTCAACTTTCTTGGTCCCCTCTGAGAGAAGGTAGTATGTCAGTCAAATAAGGAAGGAATGATATAAAAAGAAATGTTCAAAGAATTTTTTAAATGCTCCTAAAATTAATAGTAGCAATGTTTAAAAAAATCAATAGAAAATTAAACTTAAAGCTGAAGATATCTCTCAGAAGATAGAACCTAAAGAAAAGGGATTGAACAATAAGAGGAAAAATACTAGAAATCTAAGCAAATTTTTTTAAAAATGGAGTGTTTGTTGACTCCAGAAAGAGAAAAAAATGATACATTTAAAAAAGGAAATGTAATTAAAGTATACTACCTGGCTCATCTATGGACAATATATACATAATTATAATAATGTAAATTCTGAATATTGATTTAACCAAAGTTATATGGAAGAGTCCATACCATTGGAGAAATTCAGTGGATAACATCTAAAGGTGATGAATCAGGAGATAACACGGAAGTGTATTTTGGCTATAGGGAGAGAAATACCTGAAGAAACATCCAGACAAGTTGAAACTCTTGCAGTGATGAGAGGTGTGAATTGCTGCTCTTTGTTATACGCCTTGTGCATAGTGTTTGACATTTACAGGTACTGTTTTGTTATAAGAATAAATAATACATGTTTAAAAAATCAGATGCAATCGTCTTAAAATGTCAGCATGATGGAGCCATTCAGTCATCAAATAGCCACACGCATCCAGGAGTCACTGGAGGACATAGTGGAACAAATAATGTTCATTTCAGTGGCCCCAAGTCATCAGGAAAAGGTTTCTGCATGTTATACTTTAGAGAAAAAGAGATGTGCATATTCTGCTTCAGAAAAATGGAGCTGCGGCAGGGATTTTTCTCCATCAGAGTGTTTGCGCGATGAGAATTTCAGTACAAAATGCCACACACTTTAGTTATTTTGGGGATAGTGCTGATATGGACTGTCCTCTCCACATGGGAGAAATGGTGTGTTGCCTCCCCCTGTGTCCAGAAGAATCGCAGGCTGATTGGCTGCAGACAGACCTGACCTGCTGAGCTCCGACCTTCATCATCCGCCACGGGTCTGCCAGACTCCTTTCTGCCCGGCACAGCTGAGCCACCAGGCAACTCTGCAAACCCCTTGTCCTAGTGTGGTTCCCTTGAGGTCAGCCAGTGAAAGTCACCAGCTCCGAGGCAGAAATTCACCTCCCCAGGCCTGGAGGCTGGAGTGTTGAGTGGGAGGCAGTACCAGGGAAAGAAAAGAGGCTGAAAGGGCAGAATTTAGCTTCTCATCAGACACGCGAGAGTGTTTCTCCTGCTTGTTCTAATACCGCAGAGATCCCAAGGATGCTTTGCTTGGCTGGTATTTTCCTGGGTCAGTCTCAGTGGGCAGATTCAGAGAACAAAATAAAAATCGCACTGACCTAGCTGCCATATGAGATTCTTCATGTTTGCTAGCTGGTCCCCATGTTTTTTTTCCTGGTGATCTTTCTGTTATCAGGTATACGGGAGGATCACAGCAGCACGTCCCAGGCTAGAATGAGGCTCTTTGTTTAAACTCCGATGTAGCAAAGACTCTGTTTCCCAGGATGTTAGCATATTAGAGCAATCAGTGCCTGAGCTGTAATATTTTGGCATGGCAATAAAAAAGAATGGGGTGATTTTATTATATCCCTGGCTGTAAATCTTGAGTGAAGCTTGAGTGAAGATTTGTCCATGATAGAATTATTTGAAGAATATTAAGAACAGGCAAGTACTGGGATTCGAAAGCCAATGGTGAGCCAGCCGCATAAGGGGAAACCCTTTGAAATATGGAAACAATGTTGAAAATGCAAAAGATCCCCTAACAGACGGTTTGGAAAGAATGAGTGATGCATGCGAGGTGTTCTTCCTCATTTCTCCCCATCACTCCCTCTCCCCTTTCTGCCCCCTTTTCTCCCTCCCTCCACCTTCCTTCCTTCCTCCTCTCCTTACCCTAACAATTACTGAGGACTTCATGTGTGCCTGGCACTGGGCCACATGTGTTCTGATAATTATGTATGGAATTTAACAATTTCAACAATACGTGTATCTTAATAATTTAATAATTAATATTTGTGCCATCACACCTTTAAACTGAGGCCTGGAGCAATTGAGTAAGTTGCCCAGTGTCACACTACTTGCAGGTGGCACAGCTGAGACTGGAAAGTAGGCAGTGTGACTCCAGAGCTCCTAGTGTGTGCCCGGCGCACAGTGAGTGCTCTGTTATGTCAACGATGAGCTTGATAATGACATTGGTGTGGAGGGTGGAGAATGTAAAGAATGAAACGCGGAACAGTTAGGTGCTTTGCTCGAGATCACATAGCAGCCAGTGGCGGCAGAATTTATCCAGTTTTCTGAGTCCAGGCCACTCTTCTCTGCAGTGCCAGGTTGCTGAATTTGTGAAAAGAAACATTAGTACCTTAACTTCTAGAAACATGTAATCTTCTGTCCAGGTTTCAGGTTCTAAATTCTCACTTTACTTAAATTGTTCTGAAGTTTTAAATAGAACTGCTAAGCACTCTCAGAGACAATGCCAAAGAAACTATTTTAGACTAATATTTGTTTCTTTATGGACAGAAAAAAAAACTTATGACAATATTGTATTAATTCTTCCCTCATCCAGTTTTTTTTTTTTTAATAAACCTTTCTCATCGGGGAAATTTTAATTTTAAACCATCGTGGGGGATTACACTAAATCTCTGGTTGCCGGATGTATTAGTAGTCGTCGTCTTTTCCCCAACACTAGGTCAGCAGCTCTCACCCAAGGTTAACTGGTTATTCTGGGCCTGCGTGGGTTGTGGCCACCCAGTTTAGCAGTTAACCTTCGGTGGGAGAGACCATGACTCCAGGCTATCTGTGGTGGCTGCCAGCGCCCTCCCCTCTCATCCACTTGAGAAAGCCACCTGCAGCATGAATGCATACTGCCTGCCTGTCAGCGCGCTGCCCAGACACGCTGCATGTGCAGGCCGGGCTGGCTGCTCCAGTCCTCAGCCCTGCCAGTTTTAGAAGGAAATGACATTGGACAGTCAGCCCATAATTTTCTTACCTCCATGACCTTCTTTTTTCATTTCAGCTTGGTAAAGTGGTATCTATAGTCTTCTCAAGTCTCAGCTGACATGTTAATTCCTTCTGGAAGTCTCCTTTGCTTCCCACTCCATAGCCCCAAGAGGAGAACAATCTCACCCTTCAGGAAAGTCCCCCAATCACTCGTAATGTTCTCGTCTAGAATATATGTGACTGTCTCATTGTTCCTATTAGAACCTGAGCCTTTGAAGGTAAAGACTGGGTTTTGCTTATCTTCAGTTCCTTCCCACCTTGCAGGACAATGGTTTTTAAGCATTCGGGACTCAATGCATAGGGATATGATTGAATTTTCAGGCATGTATATGTCATGGGGTGACAGAGGTTCAGACAGACAAGGATGACTGCTAAATTCTTTTTTCCGATAAGAACTAGGTGATGCTGACGTCTTCTCTGTCAGACATTCATCCTTTAGTTTATGGCTTTAGTTTACTCCAAGGAAAGAATAACTTCTAAACCAGGGCTTGGCAAATGATAGCCTTCAAGCTACCCAACCGTGTGCCTGTTCTTACATTGCCAGAGATTCGAGAATGATTTTTACATTTTTAAATAATTGAAGGAGGGTAAACAAAACTAAAAATGAATAATATAATATGTCATGACACATTTATGTTATGTTAAATTTTAAATGCAAAATTAAAATTATATGAAATTTAGCCCCCAGCACCGATGAATACAGCTTAATGGAACATAGCCGGACCCTCAGTATCTCTGGATGGTCTAAGGCTGTTCTTGCACAAGGACAGCAGAGCTGAGTATTTACAACAGGGATCGTGCATTCCACAAAGGCTAACATTTTTAGCATCAGGTCCTTTGCAGGAAAAGTGTGCCAAGCCCTGTTCTGAGTCATGCACAGAAATGCTGACGAGAGGGTGAGAGAGGGTGAGGGAGCCCTTCTGATAAAGGGGGAGTGGATAAAGGCACAGAGCATCTGTAGGAAAAGGAATCTAAAGACGCAGAAAGGAAGAAAGGAGAAGAGGCTTACCTGGGGATGCCAGATATCCTAGGTGTTGTATACATGTGTTGCAAAAGTCTCTACAAAGGATTCTCACAGTCGTAGGCATGCCTGAGGTGGGGCGGACCTTGGGTATTTTACAGGAGTTTTCTGCTTTCCTTTAAGGACTTGGCATGGTTCCTTTGGAGAGAGGATAAGGTTAGGAGATTACCAGTCATTCCTGATAATTCTGTGTGCCGAGGCTAACTAATGTCTGCGATAAGGTCTAAAGGGCTCTATGTCCCACTTCTCTACGATTCAACTATACAAATGTGTCTGTGAAAAAAATAAATAAAGATAGCATAGAGAAAACAAAGTATGTGTTCTGGGGAAATCTACATTGTGTGTCTGTCTGTCTCTTTGGGACAAATCTATTTTAGATGAATGCCAATTAATTATTACATATACAGGGATCAATCAACATTTGGAGTTTTCAAATAAAGACACATTGATTGGTGCTTGGTTAAAACCAGTTCAGCCCCTTAGGCAGGTGGGATGACAGTTTGTTGTTGTTGTTTAGAAGTCTGCCATTTTCATGTGTTTCTCTTATTTTCTTATTGCAGGGTAATGCCCTGTACTTCAAATCTGCCAGAAATGTTACGGTGAACATTCTCAATGACCAGACTAAAGTGCTAACTCAGCTAATAACAGGTAAGAAAAGAAAGACACTTAGCAGTGCCTGGTCCATGCTGGGCACTCAAAAATGTAAAGGTCAAATGAAACCATCATGTGGACTTGAAAAGAAGTTCTGCTAACGTATTTATTTGCTGTGTTGAGAAAGAGAATGTAGCGTGTATTCCATGATTCTGCTAAAAGGTGCAGTCCCATCTGATCTTCATAATTTAACTTATGAAATCTAATAATGCCTGCTTAGCGGGGAAAAAAATCTATTTTCCATAGAACACAGCTCCTAAATACAAGCTAGCTGATTCATCTGGTGCTTAACCAAAGAAAAGCTCCCTGCTCCAATGCCGGAGGAAAAACTGGCTGTGCTGGGTTGACTGAGAGAAGAGCATAGTATCCACAGAGCCACGCGGCTTACTTTATGGGTCATGAAAGGGATTTTTAGTGATAGTTTGAATCCATGCCACGTTGGCCGTATGCGCTGACTTTGAACCTAATTCAATGGCAAGATGCAGATGTATCTCCACTGAATATGTTTGTACAGTTCCTTTTAATGTAACAGATATGCTCCTAACAGCTGCAGAAAGCACCCATTGGCTTTTAAACTGCGTGGTCCTGAAATTTAAACAAGGATTGGTTATTCACAATAATGATTATAATGATAAACACGGGCCTCGTGGTTTGGTAGTGCGTTGAGCAGTATGATCAATGCCCCCTCTGTAGGTTTTAAGCGGCAGTAAGCAGGGAGGCATTATGCAACGCCACAGTGAAAGGGGAAAGGAATGTATGTCTGAATGGCATTGTTCTACTTCCAGACAGAAAATGCCATTTGTTTGGCTTCAAGGCTAACAGAAAAGTATACAGATGGACATTTTGAGAAGCCAGTTACCCAAATGCCCTGGAACATTAGTGTTACTGTGACTAAACTGTCTGGAGCCCCACTAATAGACAAGCCATGGGGAGACAGGTGCCTTTGTGCCTATGATCTTCTCTGCTGAGGAGGGAGCCTCACAGCTGGCGCCCCCCAAGCCCCAGGAGTGATGCGTGGGGATGTCCAGAGATTCACAGCCGGTGGCTGACTCGGACCATCCGCCAATCCAGGAACTCAGGGATGGAAGGAACGGCTGCACGGCAGAGCCCATGATGCATAAACATGCCGTTTCAGCGTGCGACTGGATGGTTGGCCTTGCTTATGTAACATCTGGCCCGCAGTCACAATGCTAAATAATTAAATAAACAGCTTCAGTGAGCAATGATTTAAGCGCCGTATGTGAAAATTGCCTCCAGGAGGGAAATAAATCCAACCTCCAGCTTCCAGATTCCTGCGTTCGAAAGGAACTTGTTTAGCCTGTTGATCATTTGCCATTTATTTGCACTGGGAGATTTGGTTTACTTGAGAGATTTTGTTTTGATAAAGCTGGAACTGCCCAGATGACTATTACTCAGCAGAAAGAGTCCATGTCTCTCCCTCGCTCCCTCTGCCCTTCCTCCTCCTCCTTCCTGCCCTCTCTCATCTCCCTGTCCTCCTCCATCCCCACCTCCCTCTCTGCCTCTCCCTTCACTCTGCCCACCCCTCTTTTCCTCTCCTCCCCTCTCTCTACCCTTCTTTTTTCCCCTTCCTCCCGTTTCTCTCTCTTCTCTCTTGCCTTGATCCCTCCAACAGTCTTTGTCTTTCTGTCTCCCCCAGTTGGGAGCTGGATGACACCTATCTCTGGCTCTGAAGGGCGTGTACAAGACAGCTAACATGAAAACCAGACGGGCAAAAAGCCATTCTCATGCTAGCTAACAGGAGCCTTCCACGATGAGTTCTAGAAAGGATAATAGAGGTGTTAAAAATATCATTCTAAACACACAGACCCCTAAAGTTTTCCATCGGGGTTTTCCTTTTACATTACATTTCTGCACACAGTGGAAAGCACCTAGCTGACCCAGCAGACAGTACCTTCTACTGCCTGTTATACTGGGTGGTGTACTTACTGGAAAGCAAATCACTCCTACCTTCTAAGCAGTGAAGTCTACTAAGGCAACTGGAGGAATTAAGAATTCTGCTTACCTAAAGAATGTCTTGACAGTCCATTAGAAATTCTAATGTTAGATGTTCAGGTAATGTTTTCACAGCAAATAATGCTTTCTTTACGGGATAGTTAAGTTCTCAAATTAGGCCATATTTGACCCAGAAGGTTGCTGACTTAGTATGTTCGTACTGGGTCCAAACAGGGAACTCCCTCACCTGCAAGGAGGAAAGGGGCAGGGGTGCCTTGGACAGCATCGTATGGGGGTGGGGAAGGGGTCTGGTAGCAAGGGCGCTGGGGAGAGGTCAGGCTGGGTGGCCACCAGGCCTTTCCAGCCCCCAGATTCTAGGTCCTGGTGACTGGAGACTGCAGATGCATCCTGATGGGCTCCAGTTTTCCTCCCTATTTAGGAGATTAATTAAGGAGGCACCTTACACGGGCTATCACACACACAGGGGGGATTAAGTGAAGATTAGTTTCACGTTAGAAATAGTGATGTTTTTTTTCCCATCCCGGAGAGGAACAATGGGTTCGGCAAGGGACCTCCTGAGCTGTCTCCAGCTCCATTTGCATTTCCCTCTGGAGTCACTTTTTAAGATTCCAGCCATGTCCAGGGAAGTTTGGCAGCCCCAGGTGAAACTGACAAAGAACAAGCGTCTGCCCCATTGAGTCAGCAGTAGCTCTGTGGGATTTGGGCTAAAACTACCAATTACTGAGCTTTAGATACCCAAATGGTTCTGACCCTTGGTAAATTCCATTTTGTGTTCTGCGAAGCCCTGAAAAGCAAGATAACTTAATTGTGCTTTGTGTTCTCTGATTGCTGTGGTCTCTTTAATCCACTCTCCTGTATGTCTCACAAAGTGTTCATGAATTCAGAGGAGACTTACTTTATACACAGGAAGGTGTCTTTGACTCCTCAGGGGCCAAATCTGATGCTATTGCCTAGGTCCGTAGAGGCACAGTCCAAGCAGTTGTGGCCCCCACCCAGTCATACCCCAGCTTGGCCATATGCATGGATCCCAAATGGGCACACTGTGCTCAGCCTGTGTCTGTCCTGAGGCCATGCATTTATTCATTAGCACTTCATTACCTCCCCGTCTCCAATCTCCCCACCCAAAAAAGGTGATAACTCTAAAGTATTGACAAATAATATGGACTTTACGGAAGGTATTGATGCAATCAAGAAAACAGCTGTATCTTAGACCTCGCAGAAAAACCTAATCCAAATCCTTCATCAGATATTTCAGTTCTTTCGAGATCTCCTTCTGGCCCTTGACTCTTCTGCTTGTTCCTCTTCCCCAAAGAACTCATCTCCTAACTGCTCCAGACGTGTTGGCTCCAGCCCCCTTCTTCTTCCGAGACAAATAAACCTCTCTTCCCTTCTGTGGAACAATGCTGAGAGCCTGAGTTCAGACCCAGAGCTAACAACGGCTCACTCAGTGTCCTTTGAGAGCCTCAGCCTCAATGCCACTTGTTCCTCTCACCTGCAGCATGAAGGCAAGCAGAAAGATGGCATCCAGGTCCCACGACATTTGGAAATTCTGTCCCATCTCTGCCGTTTCAATCTCCTGCTCATTAAGGAGCCTTTCCAATGCCCTTCTTTGCATCAGAGGACTACCGTGGACATACTGGCAAGAGATGAGGTCTGCCAAATGGATGCAATTATGTGACTAGGAAAGAGCACTCCTAGGTCACTCATCACTGATTCTTTTCAATGCATTGTCACCATTGCAGTAGAAAAATGGTAACAGTGACGATGAGTGCGATGAGATGACCTCAAGAGCGGTCCCCTACATTTCACAGAACGTTTGTACCCACAGATTTCTTTTATAAGCACAATATCGTTTGATCCTTTCAACCTATCTATGAGGTAGATAGAGTAGGCAGTGATAGCCCAATTTTATAGATGCAGAAACTGAGGATCAGAAGGATCAAATGACTTACTCGAAGTCACATTTCCAGGAAATGATAGTGAATTGGGACATGATTCATGTCTTCTGATTCCTAGTCTGATAGTCTTGACAAAGAGAAAAGCTGCTCCGGATGTCCAGGGGCTGGCTGGCTCCATCAGCCAGGCCTAGCATTCTCCCTGCTTGAACATAAATATTTTCACAGAATGTCAACACCAGACAAGGCCACTCAGTGGTCCGTGATGGATCAAGACAAAACAAAACACAGAAAAACAAAGACGATTCTGACCATGTCTGAACACAGACAAGAATGTAAGCATTGTCCAGATCATAAAAAAGACCAAACAGCCTTCTATCCCGGCTAACATGAGTGATTGCTGTTTCTTTATTCATGAATGTGTTAGCATTACTCTGGTCTTTCCAACTTCTAAATGAGATTGATTAAGATACCCAGTCATAAAATTAATCCCACTTCCTGGCAGTATTTAATCCAGAGTAAAGCCTTGTTTTCTTAAACCTTCCCCAAAATAACCCAACATAAGGTCAGATCCTGTAGTAAGTTCTTTCTAGCAGCTTCTTACTGAGATGCTTCATGGTGCCTTATGGTATTCATTCTCCTTCACTGCAGTGAGTAATAAGCCCAGTTTGGTCAACTGCAGGTGTATTCCTAGTGATCTTAGGCTGGAAAGCACTGGGGACTCTTTCATGGCTATTTATTATAAAGTGGCACTCACTTGAAAAATACCTAGAAGGAAACAAAAATTCTGTATCAGAATCTTCTGGACAGTTTTGGAAAAATACATGATTTCTGGACTCTACCCTCAAAAATTTTTCTGTAGGAATTTCTAGACCAAGAGATCAATTTCTTTTGATCTGAGCTAGGTTAGTGAGGATGATGACACCCCTAGGTTATTCGAATGAATTCCTGTGGAACAGCTTTTGGGAGCCACCTGAAGTTCAGGTGTTCTGGTAGATCCAGCTTGGATTGGAATGTGTCCTCCTTTTAGAAATTGTAACTCATTAACCTGTTTTACTTTTTCCATAGTACCTAAAGTTCTAGAAGTTTCCTGGTTTATTTATTAATAAAGGTTTAGATTTATGTCGGTCTCCATCAGAATATGGGTGCTGTGAGATCAGGGGCCTTGTCTTCCTTTTGTGTACCACCTTCAGAAACATCATCTGTTATCATCTGATAAATCTTCTAAATTTTTTTTATTATTGAATGAAATTCTAGCATAAAAGATTCAACAACTTCCAAGGCAACTGATTACAATATAACCATTTCTACCAGGAAGTGATCTATATACTGAAGAAATAGATTTCTTTTGGTGTCAAATACAGCCAGTGGGTTAAGGGTACACAGTGAACCAGATTTCAGCTGAATTTAAAGGAGCTATTTCTGACAGTTGGGGATGGCCAAAGATACGCAGTCGCGTCAAGAAGTGGTGAGCCTCTTGTGCCTTGATACATTCCAGCAAAAATCCACAACTATTTGACAGTAATTTGGTGGTTGGCTGAGGAAAATCTCATTCAGGCATTAGTTTGGAGGAAGGACATGGTGGTCCTTAAAATCATAGCCTGAGAGAATATGATTAAAAGTAATTGACGGGACACGGCTAAAGTCATGAGACTAATTTTCACGGTTGGCTTTTGAAAACCAATCCACTTAACATTAAAGTCCAGTACAAACTTGTCAGATGTATGTTCTATGAAAAGCTTTTCGAAGTCAAATGCAATGAAACTAATGTCTTCTTTCTTTCTCTCCCTCTCTCCCTCCCCCCCACCACCCCCTTTCCTCTAGGTCCAAAAGCAGTAGAGGCTTATGGCAAAAAGTTTGAGGTAAAAACCGTTTCTGGAAAATTGCTCTTCTCTGCAGATGACAATGAAGTCGTAGTAGGAGCTGAAAGATTAAGAGTTTTAGGTAAGGAAATTTTCATCATTTACTTGGTTTGATGCTACTATGTACGTTTTAGAGGAAAAGTGAAACGGTGTTACAGACCAAATGTTTGTGTCCTCCCAAAATTCATATTAAATTCCAAGATGATGGTATCAGGAGGTGCAGCCTTTGAGGGGTAATTATTAGTAAGTCATGAGATTGGAGCCCTCGTGAATGGAATTAGTGCCCTTATGAGGGGGTGAGGAGACCAGAGCTCGCTGTCCGCCAAAGAGAGCCCGCACCGGAACCCGGCTAGGCTGGCACCTGAGCTCAGACTTCAGCCTCTGGAACTGTGAGAAATGAATTTCTCTTGTTTATAAACCACCCCAGTCTATGGTTCTTTGTTATAGCAGCCTGAACCGACTAAGACAAATCATGTCTAAAAGAGTGATTTAGGCCAATTTCCTGGATTCTTTTAAAGCAAGGCAGCCAAACCTCCCCCAGCCTGGTCCCCTGGTTAAAGTTTCTCAAGTTGTGAAGTCTCTTTGGCACATATTTCAACACCAAGCTTTGGGTGAGGATGTGTGCTCACATGCAAACCTGGTTTCTAACCCCTCCTGTCACCCACTAGTTGTGTGACTTTGGGCAAGTTACTGACATTACTGAGCCAGTTTCCTTTTCTACTTAACAAGGCTAAGCACATCCATGATCTCAAGTTGTCTCAAGGGTTAAATGAGACCATGTTATATGCACTTATCACAGTGCCTACCGCAAATCAGTACTCAGCCAACAGTTACTGCTGCTGTTACTACTTGTGCAACTAATACTGTTAATACTGTATTAATCTTCCTTCTTTTGCTCCCTAAAATTCACTGTCACATAGTGGTTAAAACCTCAGGCTCTGGAACTACCCCACTATGATTTTAACCCTATTTGTGTCCTTTACTAGCTGTGTAACCTTAAGGAAGTCATCTACCCTCTCTGTGCCTGCTTTCTTATCTATCTATAAAATGGGGGTTATAGAAGTGTCTATCATCCAAGATCGCTGGAAAGATGGCATAAAATAATCTATGTAAAGTAGTAAGTCAGCTAAAATAGTGTTTAGTAAGTGCTAGGTGTTATTATCTTAAATGATGTTATTTTTATTTGAAATTATTATTTTTCTCTGCATTATTATTTGTACTCTGCATCTTTCTTCTCCTCGTGACTCTGATCCTCCTCCTGGCCATCATCTCCTTGCTTGGTCAGCTTGTTGGGGTGGTATCTCTCTCTCTCTCTCTCTCTCTCTCTCTCTCTCTCTCTCTCTCTCTCTCTCTCTCTCTCAGTACACATTCCTGTCTGATTTTCTTGCCAGATGACTCTTAGATCTCCATCTCTATCTGGTATTAATATCTTCCCTGAGTTCTAGACCTTTCTTTCCATCTAGATATTCTACCAGCCTCTCAAATCCAGTGGGTCTTGAATGCCTAGCGTAGTCACACATGCACAAATGCACACACATGTACATACATGCACATAGGTACATACATGCATACACATTCCATCACCCTCACCTTCTTCTCCCACCTGTATCGGGCCCTGACTTCCTTCCCTCTTACTCTTTCTGGCCCCATTATGCCACCTTCTCCCACTCTCAAAATTTCAGCAGTGTCCCGACCATCATCAGCTCAGCAGAGTCAGGAGATGGAAGTGACCATCTTCAGGGTGCAGAGGCTGGGAGGCAGGATGCAGTCTAACCCCTGGCCAGCACTTTACCTACAGCATCATTCAGAAAAACTCCCTTTGTCTTCCAAGCCTTTGCTTTTCCTATCTGTAAAATGAGAGTTAACCAAGGCAGAAGTTTTCATAAAATATTTTCCAGTGACAGAAGCTTTTAAAAATAAAATTCCAGGCCAGGCAAGGTGGCTCATGCCTGTAATCCCAGCACTCTGGGAGGCTGAGGCAGGAGGATCTCCTGAGCCGAGGAGTTTGAGGTTGCAGTGAGCTATAATGATGTCACTGCACTCTAGCCTGGGTGACAGAGTGAGACTGTCTCAAAAAGAAAAAAAATTCTGTACGTAGCCCCAATAGATAAAAATAGATAAGAGACCAAGATTTCTCTGGGTTGTAGGTGAGGATTTGGAAGGGGAGAGGTCAGACATTGGAGTCTTAGCTGTACAGTTTCATTCTTTCTTCCTCTGTGTCCTCTGGGGACCACTTAGAACTTATTCTTTAAAACCCCTTAAGTGAAAAATCTTTTAAAAAGTAAAAAAGTCTATTGACTACTTGCTATGGTCTGGATACCATGCCTTGTATGCATTACTATATTTACACCTCACAAACACCTCGTGAGGTGGGCACAGTTTTTGTCACCCATATTTTACACATGGCAGAACTGAGCTGAGCCATAGTACAGACTGACAGCTGTATTGTGAATGCAGAGAGCCTTACTTTAAAGCTCTATATTTTGCTGCCTCCTAGACTTAATTCCATTTTCAGATGAGGAATCTAAGCCTTGAAAAGGTGAAAAAATGTCCCCAAGATGGAGTGCCGGAAAGCAGTAGGATCTGTGTTCAAACCCCTGGCTGTGGACTCCAGGACTCCAGCCCCAGTGCACTTCACCGCACATAAACGTGTTCATAGTAAGCCCTTCCCAGCTCTCATGGTTTATGCTTTTCTCTGTTTGCAGAAATGGTATTTTCCATGTTCATTCTAGGCTGGGGGAACACAAAAACTTCAGGCTCTCCACTCGTTCAAGAGTACTTTGCTGTACCAGCTCTAAAATAATTGCCTGGGGGGAAATGCGATGGCATCTCACACCCAGATCATTTTGTGCAAGGGGTTTGGCACTTCCTGTCAGTTCCGTGGTCTTTGGTGAGTCACTTTACCGCTTTAAAATCTGACTTTGCAAAGATACAGGAAAGTTTTAAATGTCCAAACACTTTGGCTTAATCAGCGTACAAAACTCTGATGGTATCATTTAAGAACTTATTGCCACCCCATCCCACGATTACTTAGACAAAGTACTGGAAGATGATTGTAGTTGTCGTTCACTTTGAAGCAGGTGGATATTTTTCTTGTTTGTGGTTGTATTTACGATATTTCACTCAAAAAAACAATGTAGGGTAAAATCTGTCTCTCTCCATCATTAGGAGCATTTGATTTTTTAATGTGAAAATGTAGAAAGGAAGCATCAAAATACATACCACTGCCTCTACCAAAAAAAAAAAATTGGAAATGACCACCTCAGAAATCTCGCATCAACCTACTCAGTGAAACGAGCCCAGCGTGTTGCAGGAATGAGCTTCCTGTCAGCTGGGATTTGGCCATATGGTGTGGAATGAGAAGTTTAGGCAATTTCATTTTCCGCTTAACGAGAAGTTTGTCTTTTTGAGTTGCCAGACTGCACGCACTCTTGGGAGGCTCGCATCTGGATGCACATTTCACGGTGGCGTCTAACGTAGCTGGGTTTGAATCCTCGCTCAACCACTTAGGATCTGAACGACCCTATTCACGCCCATTTTTCTCTGTAAGATTTAGTTTCCATCTGTATAAAACAAAGAGAAAGGAACAAAATAAAGAGTGGAAGGATGAATGAATATAATAAGAAACATAAGTAAATGTTATATAAAAAGTCAATTCTTTTAGTTGATAGTTGAGTAGGAACAAGCAGTAGGGGTCTCAAAAGATAATGCTCCTTGGATGTAGTAGCTTCACTCATAAGTTCAGAACAATTTTTAAAATTCGTCTCTGGATAACCACACGCACCTATTCAGTTTTCAGGACAATGACAGCCTTGAGCACACTCAAGGGACTTTGAATAGTATGGCAAAAAGACTCATAACTGTGCTTTGTAAAGAATGGTTCAATGATCTGGAAAATTTTACCCTGGAAAAGATGTGGGGAGGGGGAATAAATGCAGGTAGACTGTATTTACTAACCTCTCGTATGTGCATGTCTTCCCTGGGGAAAAGGGAGCAGGCAGGAGCCATCAGTCGAGTAACTGAGAGCACAGGGGTATTGTTAGCTCTGACTTGCAATCCTGGTTTCTGTCGTTTGCCAGCCAGTGACTTTGGATATGTTGCTTCACCTTTCTAGGCGCCCTTTTACTGCTCTGTGATATAGGGTAATAGTGCCTGGCTCTCAGCCTTGTTGGGAGAACTGAGTGGCAAATGTGTTTAGAGTGAATAACACAGTGCGTGGCATGCAAAAAAGGACTCAGTACTTGCCAGATATTGTTTGGCAGTGATGCATTCTTTTTTTTAATTGACACATTATAGTTGAACACATTAATGGGGTACAATGTGATATTTCAATACATGTATACATTATTTAGTGATTAAATCGTGCTAGTTAGTATATCCGATACCCTGTGCATTTATCATTTCTTTGTGAACATTCAGAAACCTCTCTTGTAGCTATTTTGTAGTATACAGTAACTTACTGTCGCCTTACTGCACGACAGAACACCAGCTCTTATTCTTCCTCATTGTAACTTTCGACCTGTTGACCAACCTCTCCCCATCCTCCCCTGTCTCCCCTCCCCAGGCTCTGGTACCCACTGTTGTGTTAATACTTTCTACCTCTATGAAGTCAGCTTCATTGTAGACTCCATATATGAGTGAGATCATACAGTATTTGTCTTTGCGTCTGGCTTATTTCACTTAAGTCATGTCCTCCAGGTGCGCCCATTTTATCTCAAATGACAGGATTTCATTTTTTTTATGGCTGAATAATATTTCATTGTGTAGATATAACACATTTCCTTTATCCATTCACTCATTATTGGGCATTTAGATTGATTCCACGTGTTGGCTATTGTGAATAGTGCTACAGTAAACACAGGAGTGCAGATATCTCCTTGACATACTGATTTCACTTCCTTTGGGTATATACCCAGTAGTGGGATTGCTGGATTATATTCTTAATTATCTGGGGCACCTCCATACTGTTTTCCATAATGGTTATACTAATTTACATTCCCACCAACAACATTAATGGTTCTATTTTTTCCCCTCCCCTTGCCAACACTTGGGTTTTTGTTCTTGTTTTTTGGGTTTTTTTTGTTTGTTTGTTTGTTTTTTTGCCTTTTCGATGATAGCCATTTTAACTGAGGTGAGATGGGACCTCATTGTTTTTATTTGTATTTCCCTGTTGATTAGCGATGTTAAGCATTTTTTTCATATACCTGTTGGCCGTTTATATGTCTTCTTTAGAGAAATATCTATTAAGGTCTTTTTCCCATTTTTCAATCAAGTTATTTGTTGTTTTTTTTGTTTGTGTTTTGCTGTTAAGTTCCTTATATATTCTGGATATTAACCCCTTGTTGGTTGTATAGTTTTCAAATACTTTCTCCCATTCTGTAGCTTGTCTCTTCACTCTGCTAATAGTTTCCCTTGCCGTGCAAAAGCATTTTAGTTTTATGTGATCCTATTTGTCCATTTTCACTTTTGTTGCCTATGTTTTTGAGGTTTCATCTAAAAATCCTTGCCCAGCCCAATATCGTGAAGCATTTCCCCTGTGTTCTTCTAATAGTTTCATCCTCTTGGATTTTACAGTTACTTGTTAAATCCATTTCAAGGTGATTTTTGTACATGGTAAGAGGCAGGGGCCTACTCTCATTCTTCTGCCTATAGCTGTCAAATTTTCCCAGTATCATTTACTGAAGAGACTGTCTTTTCCTCAACATATACTCTTGACAACTTTGTGGAAAATCAGTTGGCTGTAGGTGCGTGAATTTATTTCTGAGCTTTCTATTGTGCCCCATTGGTCTGTGTGGGTCTGCTTTTTTGCAAGCACCATGCTGTTTTGGTTATTACAGTTTTACAGTATATTTTGGAATCAGGTAGTGAGACACTTTAAGCTTTGTTCTTTTTGCTCATAATTGCTTTGGCTGTTTGGGATCTTCTGTGGTTCCATATGGGTTTTAGAATTGTTTTTTGTATTTCTGTGAAGAAAGTCATTGGTATTTTCAAAGGGATGCATTAAATCTGAGGATTGCTTTGAGTAGTATGGCCATTTTAACAATATTAATTCTTCCATTTCATGAACATGAGATCTCTTTCCATTTATTTGTGTCCTCTTCAATCCATTTCATCAACGTTTTATAGTTTTCAATTTAGAGATCTGTCCTCTCCTTGGTTGCTTTTATTCCTAGGTATCTTCTTTTTTTGTGGCTATTATACATGGGATTATTTTGTTGATTTCTTTTTCAGATAGTTTGCTATTAACATATAGAAACACTACTGATTTTTGTATGTTCATTTGGTATCCAACAACTTTACCAAATGTATTTATTAGTTATAACCCTTTTTGGTGAAGTCTTTAGGGTTTTCCATATAATATTCTGTCATCTGCAACAGGGACAGTTTGACTTCCTCCTTTCCAATTTGAATGCCTTTTATTTCTTTCTCAGGCCTAATTGCTCTAGCGAGGATTTCCAATGCTATGTTGAAAAAAGTGATGAAAATGGGCATTCTGGTCTTATTCCTGATCTTAGAGGGAAATCGACATTCAGTATGATGCTAGCTGTGGGTTTGTCATACATGACCTAATTTGTCAAATTTTTTCATGTAGGGATGTGTAATTTTGTCAAATGCTTTTTCTGCATTTATTGAAATTATTATATGGTTTTTGTCTTTCTTTCTGTTATGTGGTATGTCACATTTATTGATTTGCTTATGTTGAACCATCTTTGCATTCCTGGTGTGGGGGTGAAGAGAAACTTCCCCTTTGCCCTGAAATGTTTGCTAAAAGATCGACTCACAATAAGGCAGATTAATAAGAGAAAGAGATTACAACAGTTATTTACAATGCGCACGGGAAGAATCACAGAGTGATTGCCCAGGATCCTGGTGGGGTCCAGAAGTTTATATACCCTCATTTTAGAGGGGAGGAGGAGATGAGGAATACAGGTAATCCTGTTGAGTGGCAATAAATGGTTACTAGGAAGTATGAATAGATACTTGGAAGGATGAATGGATGGGGGAAAACCAATGGACTTGTAAATTATTCTCTTTGCAAATTAAATTAACCTGAGAGACAGGTATTATCTTTAAAATGGGATGGGCCGGGTCTGGTTGCATTCTTGATCTTCTTTCCTGCAATATATTGAGATAACAGGGAGGGGAAAGAAAGGCAATTGTTCTTTTTGATGGGTCTGTGTATGGTTTTATATGGATAGAGGGAAAACTATTCCAACACCTGTTGATCTTAAGGCCCTTTAATTAAAAATGCTCTTTATACCAAGGGGCCATATTTTGGGGTAAAATTTCCAGAGCTCCTTCACTAGGATGAATTCCACTTGATCATAGTGAATGATCTTTCTAATGTGGTATTGAATTCAATTTGTTAGTATTTGGTTGAGAATTTTTGTGTCTTTGTTCATTGGAGATATTGGCCTATAGTTTTCTTTTTTTATTGTGTCCTTGTCTGGTTTTGGTATAAGGCTAATTCTGGCCTCATAAAATGAGTTGGGACATATTCCCTCCTCCTTAATCTTCTGGAATAGTTTGAGAAAAATTAGTATTAGTTCTTCTTTAACTATTTGGTGGAAGTCTGCAGTGAAGCCATCAGGTCCTGTGCTTTTCTTTGATAGAATAATTTTTATTGCTGATTCAATTTCTTTACTCATTGTTTCTCTGTTCACATTTTCTATTTCTTCACATTTAACCTTGGTAGGTTTTATGGGTCCAGAAGTTTATTCATATCTTCTAAATTATCAAATTTGTTGGTATATAATTTTTGCTCATAATGCTAATAATCCTTTGTATTTCTGTGGTATGAGTTATGATGTCTCCTTTTCCCCTTTTTCATCTTTTTTTTTATTTATTCGAGTGTTCTCTTTTTTTCTTAGTTTAGCTAAAAGTTTGTTGATTTCATTTATATTTTCAAAAAAATAAACTCTGTGTTTCTTGGATCTTTTGAATTATTTTTCTAATCTTTGTTTATTTCTGTTCTGATCTTCATTATTTCCTTCCTTCTACCAATTTAGAGATTCATTCTTGTATTATTACTTCCTTGAGATGCATCTTCAGGTTTTTTTTAATAGAAATCTTTCTACTTTTTTGATGTAGGTGTTTATTGCTGTAAACTTCCCTCATAGAACTGCTTTTGCTGCATCCTATAGGTTGTGGCATGATATGTTCCATTCTTCATTTGTCTCAAAAATTTTTTTTAAATTTCCCTTTTAATTCCTTTGTTGACCTATTAGTTATTGAGAGTCATGTTGTTTAATTTCCATATATTTGAAAAGTTTCTGAAGTTTTGCTTGTTATCAATTTCTAGTTTTATAACATTGTTGTCAGAAGATACTTGATATGATATCTGTCTTCCTAAATTAGTTAAGATTTATTTTGTGACCTAACATGTGATCTATCCTGAAGCATGTTTCATGTGCAGTTGAGAAGAATGTGTATTCTATGTCTGTCAAGTGGAATGTTCTGAAAATGTCTGTTAGGTCTATTTGGTCTATGGTGTAGTTTAAGTTCAATGTTTCTTTGTTGATTTTCTGTCTACGTGATGTGTCCATTGTTAAAACTGAGGTGTTGAAGTCCTCTACTATTATCGTATTGGAGTAAATCCCTTTACATCTAATAATGTTTGCTTTATATAATTGGGTGTTTTCAATGTTGGGTGCATATGTATTTATAATTGTTATATCCTCTTGTTTAATTAATCCCTTCATCATTATATAAGGACCTTTTTGTCTCTTTTTTATAGTTTTTGACTAAAAGTCTATTTTGTTTTATATAAGTATGGCTATTCCTGATGGCTTTGGGTTTTTGTTGTTGTTTTTGCATGGAATATTTTTTCAGTCTGCATTTGTCTTTAATAATGAGTGAGTCTCTCATAGGCAGCATATAGTTGGGTCTTATTTTCTAATTCAGTCACTCTGTATCTATTCATTGAAGAATTTAATCCATTTACATTCAGGGTTATTATTGATAGGTAAGGACTTACTCCTGCCATTTTGTTAATTGTTTTCTGGTTACTTAATGGATTCTATTTCTTCCTTCCTTCCTCCCTCCCTCCCTCCCTCTCTCTCTCTCTCCCTCTCGTGGTGGTTTTCTGTGGTGCTAAACTTTGTTTTCTTTCTCTTTCCTGTTTGTGTATCTGTTATAATTTCTTTCTTCATAGTTACCATGGGGTTAACAAAACAGTCTTGTAGTTAATAATAGACTATTGTAAGCTATTAACAACTTCAGTCACATAAAAAATACTCTGGACTTTTTTTTTCTCCCTCCACAATTTATGTTTGTGTTGCCTTGATTTACATGTTTATCTTTTGTGTATCTCTTTACCACTAATTGTAGCTGTTACTGTTTTTGACCATTTTGACTCTTCACCTTCATACTAGAGGACTGGAAGTTTTACATAGCATCATTACAGCAATGGGGTATTCTGAGTTTGATTATGAATTTACTTGTACTGGTGAGCTTAATACTTTCATGTGTTTTCAGGATAGTTGTTACTGACCTTTCATTCCCATTGTAGCACGCCCTTAAGCATTTGTTGTAAGGCCAGTCTAGTGGTGATGAATTCCCTCAGCCTTTTCTTGTCTGAGAAGGTTTTAATTCCCCTTCATTTGTGAAGGAGAGCTTTGCTGGGTAGGAATGGTAATTTGAGTTGCCAATTATTTTCTTTCAACACTTTGAATATATCATCCCATTCTCTCCTGTCCTGCAAGGTATCTGCTAAGAAATTTTCTAATAGTCTAATAGGGATTTCCTTGGATGTGGATTGATGCTTTTTTCTTGCAGCTTTCAGAATTCTCTCTTTTACTTTTGATGGTTTAATTATATATACCCTGGGGAGAATCTTTTTGGGCTGAATCTAATTAGGAACATTTGAGCTTCCTGGATCTGGATGTTCATATCTTTTCCTAGACAGAGGAAGGTTTGAGCTACTATTTTGTGAAATAAGTTTCTGTCCCTTTCTCCATCTCTTGAAGAAGTTTTTGGCTTCTGAAAGTTTTTAGCTATTATTTTTCTAAATAAGTTTTCTGTCCCTTTCTCCATCTGGCATTTGTTTAATGCCAATATTTGTTAGCTTACTTCTATCCTATAAGTCCTCTAGGCTATCTTCATTCTTTGTTATTCTTATGTTTTACTCTGACTGTATTTTTTCAAAATACCTATCTTTGAGTTCAGAAATTCCTTCTGCTTTATCAAGTCTGTTGTTGAAACTGTCAATTATATTTTTATTTTATTCATTGAATTCTTCAGCTCTAAGATTTCTGTTTGGGTCTTTTTTATAATATCTGTGTTGAATTTATCATTCTGATCATGAATTGTTTTCCTGATTTAATTGAATTATTTGTCTATGTTTTCTTATAGCTCACTGAGTTTGTGATGGCAATGGAAGTTTTTCTGGGGATGGGGGCACTGGGCTGGCTATTAGCCTTGGTGCGTGTGGGTCCTGTGGGCTGCCCATTTGTTTAATGGCTTTTCATTGGCAGGGCCACCACCAGGCTGGATGTCAGGCCAAGTATGTGCAGGTGCAGTGGGCCAGCCAACTGTGTATCAACTTCCCTACCATGCATGTCTGCTTGTTTCTTGGGGGTTGGGGTTGCCACATGGCTTCAAATGCCAGGGTTTCAGCTTTTTTACTGAGCATAGACTCTGAGTAGCTGGAGTTTTGGTCCTATATCAACCCACGTGAGCATGGTGGCATGACAGTGGGGTCTCAGGAGTGGAGACATGCAGTGGCTACTAACCCCAGGGCAGGATGCACTCTAGCACTAGATCCAATTTCAAGATAGGTTTGTGCTGTAGCAGCTTAGGTCACAGTGGGGTGGGAGGTACATAATATGGGGTCCTACTCTGGGCAGTGCAGTTGTGTCAACTCCAGGTAACTCTTCAAACTGGATTCAGGGACTATAAGGACTGCAGAACTCTCTTGTAATAAGGACTGTGGGCATGTGTGGTGGTAATGGGGGACCACTGTGGGTCTCCAGTTTACTTTTTCCCTGTAAAAAGAAGTCCCTCCTAGGTCCAGACCCATCCCAGTAGGGGAGACAGTGTGGTAGAGGTAGGATTCTTCACTCGCCTTTCTGTGGTGCTTTCCTGGGTTTCTGTGCTTAACAGGGATTTTGCTACTCCCTTGGTACACTCCAGTTTACTTCCCTCAGTCACTCAAGTCAAAATATGTTTATTTGTTTGTTGTTTTGGTTTCTTTTTGTGGGGGAAATAAGCTCCGCACAACTCTTGTCAGTCATCTTGCTGATGTCATTGTGGTGATGATTTCTTTTGGTCCACTTGGGCTTCAGGAGACTGCCCCCCACTGCGCCAAACCAAGCTCTGAAATTGTACACAGCCCTCGTGTATTCATAACAGAAATTGGCTTAGAACTTATAGGAGTATTCATATATTGGGTAAGTTTGGACTAATGGATTTTGTGGGCATAGCAAGGGCCAGAATAGAAAACACCTTTACAGGCTAGGAAGTACTATACTTTCCATTTTGCCCATGTGTGAGTAAGGCTGGTCTCAATATCACCTGTGTTCTGTAATTGGACTTAAATAATGGAGGGCTTGAAGGCATGGTTAACTTTCCAGGATTGTAGGTCTCCGCCCCCCACTCACTAAGACAGTGGTCCTTAGATGAGGAGCATCAGCTGTGGTCTATTTGTCAGAAAGGCAAACTCTCGAGCCCTACCCCAGACCTACTTAATTAGAAACTTGGGTGGAGCCCAGCAAGTTGTGTTTAATTAAGCCCCTCAGGTGTTTCTGATGCATGCTAAACTTTGTGAATCCCTGACTCAAGACAATCGTAGCTAAATCACTTCACCACAGCTCTGCTGGTAACTTTCAGGTAAGTTCAGGCTCAGTTTTTACTATTTTGCTCTAGAAAAGCTGCAGTATAAATATACCTAACGTGCATTGAGTGCTTACTTTGTGCAAGGTGCTGACCTAATGCCTTGCTATGGATAAATGTATTCGACCCTCACAACAACTTTATGAGGAGGACACAGGCTTATTACCTTCATTTAGAGGTGAGCAAATGGAGGCACAGAATGGTGTAATAACTTGCCCAAAGTTCCATAGACAGCAAACAGAACACAGTCTGGACCTGAATCCAGGTTGGCTTCACTGTGCTCTCTGACATCTATCACAGGGATCTTCTTTTCCCAAACTCCACATAGGATTACAGTGAGAAGGAAAGAGAACAGGGCAACAGTTTTCTGGATATCTTCCTGGTTTTTCAGCTGCTGGATGCTCACTGCTCCCACGATTCTCCTACATCTCTGACGGTTGCCCTGCTTCCTTCGCTAACTCCTCTTTCACTTGGCAAATCACTTGGATTCGTACTTGGGAGAACCTGTGGTCTCCCTCAGGGTTTCATCCTTAGTTTTCCATTTTCACATTTCTTTGGGAAATTCCACCCCTACCAATGTCCTCTCTGGTTTCAGTATTTGCTTCTTTTCAGATGACTCTTAAATCAGCACTTTCCCTGAACTTTCTCTCAGTTCTAGCTCCAAATTCCTGATAGCCTGCACTTTTGTACCTGGAGGACTTTGTATCACTTCTACTTCACTACCTGCGTCTGAACTTGTGTCTCCCCCACCAAACTCCCTGCCTTTCCAGAGCCCATGCCCCTATTTCTCCCTATGTGGCCACAATTCTGTCTTCAAGGCTTTTCTTTTCCTTTCGTTTGGGTACCAGGCCCTAGCTTTTTTCACATGAACACCGATCTTTTTCTGTATTACAAAGGTCCTTGATTTTTCTGTATTACATTACAAAGGTCTCTATTTAGGTCTGACACAAAAGAATTTAGGTTTGTAGCAGGATCCGTTCATTTAATTACCAAAAAGGCATAAAATTCATATGCAAGATGAGGCATGATATAGTTTAGCTTTAATTACAGAACATGGTTATTAGATATTAGACAGGAATGGCCTTTATAAAGCAGCAAGAAAGTAGGCAACATTAAGGCGGTGTATCTAAGAGGCATCTTCACGATGACACCAGGGAAAACATGACTTTGGTTTTTATTAATGACCAGTTTCATTGAACAATGAATTGGACATTATAGCATTTATAAACAAAGCATAATTATAAAGTGCTATTCTAATTGTTAATTAGGTCTATTTATACCGTAGATTAGTTTTTTTAAGTATGTCCTCTAGATGCTACTTGATGCTAATTATCTGAGTTACATTATTATCAATTGAAAAACATTTTTAATTAAATCTAAAGCCATTTAAATTAGCATAAGATTTATAGAAATTTAAATGTGGTCCGATGCGGAACGTTTTTTTTTTTTAGGACTATATCAGATGATATGTTTAGCCTTTTGAATTAGTTTTTGTTGAAACGCTCTACTGCAACCTGGCCAATGATAATTACAATGAAAGGAGTGGGGGTGGTCTTAGTAGTCCATTCATTAAATGTGCGTGTCCGTCATATATATATTTATATATATGATGTCTCCAAATCACTGCTAGTGCCATGGAGGTACAGAGATGACTGCCACTGTTCCTGCTGTCTTAGGAAGCTCTCTGTCTAATCAGGGAGATGGGACACACGTGGAGATCTGAGAGCCCAAGAAGGAAACAGGCTGTCTAAAAGGACAGAAACAAAGTACCTATAAAATCCAGCTGTGGTAGGGCAGAGTTGGGGTGGGGGGAGTTTAGAAATCTTCTTAAACTTTCATTTAAAGGCGTTTGAACTAGGTCTTGAGTGTAGATTAGGGAGCAGAAAAGACATAGGGAGATTGTTTGCTTGGTGAATGGAATTGCACGTGTTTATCATTCAGGACTCGCTTGGTTGTAAGTGATATAAATGCAACTCAAAGGCAGAGGCAGGGAAATTTATTGCCCCAGGTGGTTGAAAAGCCCAGAAGTAGCTGGTTGCAGGCTAGATTTAGTGGCTCAAATAATAAGACCAAAAACTTAGTCTCTTTTTCTCTTTCTGTGTCTCAGCTCTGTTTTCCAATCTTGTATGCTGTCTTTAGCTGTGCTGGTGAACAGAAAGAGTGCTTACCTTCCTAATATAAACCCATCAAAGTCCTGGGTTTTACTCTGCCTGGACTACCTTGGGCCATATGCCTATCCCAGAACTAGGCTCTGAGACCAGGGTAATAGAATATGCTGGTTAGCAAGGCTTAGGTCATATCCCCACTGCTAGATCAAGGGACGGAATGACTGAGAGTGAAATAGGGCCTTTCTCCAAAGGAAAATTGGGGTGTTGTCATCAGGAAAGGGAATGCTAAGCAGATGCTAGGCAGAAAAAAAAAATAAGTAAATATTTTTTGTAGTCATCAGGGGTATGAGCATGGAAAATCATGATGGCTGTACATGAGATAGCAGAACCCAGGAACTGTGAAGGGCGTTAGTAGAAAATACTTTGTAAGTTCTCTCTCCCTTGATCGTGGAGCACCAGACACATGGGCAACCCCACTACTGGCCCCAAACATGTTTTCACACCTTAGCATTTTTATTTCTAAGAAATAGTAATCCTCATAGAATCCTCTTTTCCAGGAAACGCTAATGGGTGTCTTCCCTTATAGCTCAAATATTGCCTTATCAAAGAGATCTTCCCTGACCACTTTATAAAAATAGCATGTTCTCACTGTCACCATCTACATCAGGAGTTGGCAAATGATGGCCCATTGGCCAGATCAGGCCAAAACCCTGCCTTGGTGTTTTCGGTAATATTTACTGGAACACGGCCACACTCTTTTGTTTAAGTTTGTCTTTGGTTGCTTTTGCACTATAGTGGCAGAGTTAAGTAGTTCAGACAGAGATCATATGGCCCACAAAGCCTAAAATATTTACTATCAGGCCATTTGCAGAAAGTTTGCTGATTCCTGGTCTGTGCCTTCATTATGCTTTATTTTTCTTCAGGCTGGTTATTATAAAATGACATGGTGTATATTTCTTTATTTTTTTCCTATTCCACCTCTTCAGAACGTAAGCTTTATGGCAGCAGGAAGTTTTCTTTTGCAGAGTCTGGAATGGCACCTGGCGTGTAGTAAATGCTCAGTAATATTTGTTCCATGAAGGTTTGAAAAAATTGTGAACTCTGGAATTACAGTGAAAAGGAGGGAGGGAGAGCTTGCACCTAAGTTAGGAGAATATTACAATACATGTGTCGAGGCTAGAGAACAAATGGGAAAGACCATCTCGAGGTAGAACTAATAAAACGTGGCAAATAACTGGATTTGGAGGATTAGCAGAGAGGGAAGTTGGGGATGCCTCTGGTGTTGTCAGTCTCGTCAGTCAGACAGTTGTGGCATCATTAACAGAAATTTATAGAAGCGACAGCAAATTTGAATTCAGAGATCAATAGTTCAGCTTTAGATATATTAGGCCTCAAGTCTATCTAAGATATCTGTCTTAGAAATGTCTTCTGTCCAGTGGGAAATGCCAGAATAAAATGCCCACAAGAGATGCCCACTGAGGAGAAGGGTCAGGGTCATCAACATAGCTTGAACAGATGGACTCCAGAGAGAGGCTAGCCTAGGAGGTGTTCCAGAGCGAGAACCTAGAGGAGCTCACCAAGTAGAACTTCACCGAACAGCCTGCAGCAACCCAGCCCATTTCTTTCTCTGAAAGAGGCTCCAGGGGTGGTTTATGAGGCCGTGATAACCCTCCTTGATCCACCCTCAGAAGTCAAGGGCCCTGTGCCATGTTCTGTTGGTTTTCCTAATCCACTCTTCCACCGGGGCAATGGGAAGGAACTCAAAGGCTTTAGAACGCAACAAAACTGGCTTCTGTCATACGTACAGCCACGTAAAGTTGGTCACGTTATTCAAATCACTTAGATGTTGCATGTAGGTTCTAAATAAACAGCCTCTCCTCCTTCCTTTCTCTTTGCCTCTATCTTTTCCTCTTTTTTCTTTTCCTTTCTGAAGTATTTCATCAGTAAGTGGAAGGAAGCATGAGAGAGGCTGAAGGATCAGAGAGCAGAACACAGTTTCTCACATGGCCTGGTAAAAATGGCATAATTCACACATTGATCTTTGAGGGGTGAGAGTCTACCGATCTAGTAGTAACATTTGGGTAACAAATCAGCGGAGCCTGAAACTCATCAGGGTCCTCCTTTTACTCCCTGTTATCATTAGCAGAGATAATCTGCTGGGGATTTAGCTGTTTAAAAAGAATTGCTGGTTGTATAGTTCTTCTGTGACACCTCATTCCAAAGCTGGTTTATTATTTACAGGAATACAGGAATAATGTATTAGATCATAGAGACATGTTTCCCATAAATAATGCAGCCAGAAAGCCAAATATAAAAAAGTCTCAGATGAACAACCCTGACCTACTAAACCAGAGACTCTTAATGAGAAAAAGCACAATTCGACAAGAGAGAAATGATAATGGGGTTCCATTTGAAATGCCACAGGGAGTACAATTCTCATAATTCTCCAAAAAAAAAAAAAAAAAAAAATTTAAAAGAGCCAGCCCCAAAACCTAGGTGATTGCACCACCTGGTTTCACACATTCATCCACCCATGTACGTGGGCATCGTGAGCTGCAAGCTTGAGGGGTTAATTCTTGATGCAGGAGGAAAAGGCGTTTGCTGGGCCCCACACGATTTCCCTTTTGGCAAGAGGGAGATGTGATTTAATAGGAGCATGATGGATTCATGGTTCTGTGTACACTGGCCCAAGTGTTCCAGCAGCCGGGTCTCAGCAGACTTCCCTGTCGCCATGCCGTTGTTGCTCTCAGTGATGAGGGTAGGGAGGAGAGAAAAGGCAATTGGGGGATATTTGTCAGCTTTCTGGTTTGATTAAAGAGTTGATAAGATTAGCTACTTGGCTGCTTTGAAAAGAACAAATTCCAGCACTTACCAAAAGAGGGAGATGTTTTTGGTTTTTTGTTTATGGAACTGATAGGACTTTGATTTCTCTTTCAAGCCACGGTCAATGTGCTTTCAGGCATCTGTTGGCTTGTTTTTAGCATCAAAATTTTCTTCTTGCCAGTTAATATCAAAAACAGAGGATTTTTGAAATGAGGAGATAACCCCCGCCAGGCCATCTTCAATGTCAGGAGGGTTTCCTTATAGTCCAGGTACATCACCTCCTTTCTCATTAATTATATTGACCGACGCAGAATATTCTTATGCCACCAAGAGTCACCTGAGTAGAATTTTTTCTTTCTTCCTTTCCAGCAGAGGCCAGGGGAATGTTGGTATTCCACAGTGACACTAGGAATTTAATGAGATGACAATGTGAGTAAGAAACTCTCAGTGCACAGAATAGGGAAGGAAATTAACTTTATTGTCCTTTATTGGAAAGACTTGAATTTCATTTGCTTATTTGATTGGGAAGAAAAGAGTACTAAAAATATTCTCTTAAGCTCCTTATGTTTCCCCCCCACCCCTGCTCTGTACTTATGCTGCTTGGTACCTTTTCATCTTAACTCTTTTTGTACCGTCTTCCCTGGGAATAACAGGTAAGGTAGTAAGGGTGAATCCAAAAAAAGGGAGAGAGAGAGGAGAAGATACCCAAACTTCTTCAGAGCACAGAATAGGGGCAAATGCCTAAGTTTCTCCCCTTTAGGACAACAGTATAGGACAGCGGAGTAAGTGAATATGTGGTTTGGACATAGACTGCCTGTATTCTCCTGCTGACTCTAGTGGTTTACAACCTTGGGTAAGTTTCCAAATCTCTGAAAGCCTCAGATTTCTCATCTGTAAAATGGGGCCAATAAGAATACCACATAATACATGTAAAGTACCTGGTGCAGTGCTTAGCAAGTAATTCATACCCAATATATGAATGCCTGTTATTGTTCCTTCTATATATTCCTTGTGAGCACCATTTGTACAACTATCATCAAACTAAGTTCAATACAGAGATGTAAGCACACAGAATGAAAGTTCCTCTTAAAAAGGTCACACATAGGTTATAATCCAGTAAGGGGTATCAAAGCATATACCCAGTGAAATATTAAATAGCGAAAATGTTTTTTAAAAAGTGAATGAAAATATAAGATAGAACTTGGCCATAGTATGTGCTAAGAAGATTAGATGGTAAGTGCTGGAGACAGGATAGCAGACCAAGCCTGTAGAGGGGGTCGGGAGAAACTTCCTAGAGGAGAAATTGAAGGAACGTGTAAGGGATAAGGCAGAATTGGACTTAGCAGATGCGAGGGGATGAATAGCAGCCCCCCATGCAGCAGCAGCAGCAAAACCAGGGACACCCTCCATGTGACAGAGAAGGAATGAGCTACTATTGTTTTTTTCCAGCAAACAAGCACACGTGAATTTCTCTTTGGGGAAGAGATTGTCATTATCAGCGTATAGCAAACAGGAATTGCTTACTTCCCCAAAGCCTGAGTTAAGGAGTCATCTCAGGGTTCTGCTAGAGCCTCCCGGGGACTTTCTGTCTTTGCAGTACGTGGTACAGGATGTGGCTGAAATGGTAATGGGGATATTTGATATGATTTTGGTTCTGTAAGTCAAAGAGAAAAGACAAGTATCATTAGACACAGACATTATTTATCATGCAAGAACTTTCATGCTTCAAAACAGAAAGAAAGTGACAGCAACAGGAAGTTTCTTGGCATTACTCAAACTGTAATGTAGGCAGCTCTACTTTAAACAGAAATTCAGTCACATCGAACTCGTGTTAATTGAGCGCTTACCCTGGCCAACAGTTGTGCTGGCCAAAGGGATGCTCCAGTGTCCCTGCTTTGCTTGGAATCTGCAGCCAAGCAAGAAAGACGGATGTTTTAAACATTTGCATTAAGAAGAATGTGTATTATTATGGGGGCAAAGTGCAAAATACCATAGAAACAAAATTAGGAGATTTATTCAACCTAATTTTATAAGGAAGGGAAGTCTTCCTGAAGGAAGTGATGACTCAGTTGAAACTGGAAGGAAGAAGTTAGTCCAAGGGTTGAAAGAGCTGAGTGTGGAGTGGCTGTTTCAGGCACTGTGGCACAGAGTATGCAAAGTCCCACTGAAGTATAACTTTTTTTTTTTTTTTTTTTTTGAGACAGTGTCTCACTCTGTTGCCCAGGCTAGAGTGCCGTGGCATCAGCCTAGCTCACACCAACCTCAAACTCCTGGGCTCAAGCAATCTTTCTGCCTCAGCATCCTGAGTAGCGTCCTGAGTAGTGTACAACCATGCCCGGCTAATTTTTTTTTCTATTTTTAGTTGCCCATCTAATTTATTTTTATTTTTAGTAGAGGCGGGATCTCGCTCTTGGTCAGGCTGGTCTCGAACTCCTGAACTCAAGTGATCCTGCCACCTCGGCCTTCCAGAGTACTAAGATTACAGGCGTGAGCCACCGCGGCCGGCCAAGCATAACCTTTTAAAGAGTTTTAGAAATCCAATGCAGACAGAGGCTAGAAGCAGAATGCCAGATACGAAAGGGGAGAGATCATTATAATAGCTAATGTTTATTAAATGCTAACTCCCTACCACATACTGTTCTAATCTCTTTATGTAAGTCAATTCTCTTGACAGTCCTCTAAGATAGTTTTCATTCTTATACTTATTTTACATATGGGAAAACTGACAAATAGGTAAGTTCACCAAGGCTATATAGCAAGTTAAATGGCAGCAATTAACTGCAAAGCCATGTAATCAGACTCCAGAACCTGTATTTTGTTTTTTATAACAATATTATTGAGATATAATTCATGTATCATACAATTCACCCATTTAACGTGTACCAGTCAATTTTTTTAATATAAAGAGATTGTGCTTTCACCATGTATTATGTAGGAGAGGAAAAGAAATATATATGTTTTCTTCACCCATTGCAAGGTTCAAGCCATAGCAAAGACAGATTAATAAGAGAAAAGCATAACAAATTTATTTAATAAACAAATTTGAAAAAAAAATTTGCATGACATGGGAGCCTTCAGAAACGAACACCCAAGGTTTAAGAGTACACACTTGTGTAGAAGTATGATTAGATAAAAAAGGGTATGAGCTAATGGTAATAGATAGGGGGAAACTTGGCAAGACCTGTTCAAATTCTTATTGGTGTCCTTGTGTCTTCATTGCTTTCCTCTGGGTATAGGGCAGGACGCCTGTTACGTGTGTGTCGCTCAGAGAAAAAGGGAGAGTAGAAGTCAGAGAGTGACTTTCTAGGTTTCGTGATCTGCTTCAGGGGTGAATAGTGGGTACAGGTCAGAGATTCCTTCCTGCTTTTGCTGTGTTCTCAAATGCAAAGGTGCCATATTTTGGGATAGCATATCCTAAACTTCTGCAATTACGTACACATAGCCACAGATAGACATACGCATTTCTGTAGTGTATGCTTTATATGTATGTATAGCATATATACATTTTATGTATGTGTATATATTAATATATGTTATATGCACATATCTTATATATTTGATAAAAATATATATATTTATATGGATCATTAGTGATATGTATGTATGTGTATATGACTCTATTAGAAAACCCCAGTATTACTGTGGGCACTGTGTGTCATGTTAAGGTGTTTAGACTTTATTTTAAGGGCAATGGGGAGACATGGAAGGGCTTCTAACTGGAGACCAACAAGATCCAATTTGCGTTTTACAGAAGTGGTCCCCAAGCTTTTTGGTACCAGGGACTGGTTTCGTGGAGGCGGGCGGGGAGGTGGAGCTCAGGCGGTGATACAATGGGGAGCGGCTGCAAAGACAGATGATGAAGCTTCTTGCTGGCCCACTGCTTACCTGCTGTGTGGCCAGGTTCCTAGGTTTCATGGAAGACAATTTTTGCACTGACAGGATGGGGGGATGGGAGGTGAAGCTCAGGTGATGATGCACGGCCCGCTTCCTAACAGGCCATGGACTGGTACCAGGCACAGGGGTTGGGGACCACAGTTTTACACGACACTGTGAGGAGAGTTAGCCAAGGATGGGCTAGACAGATCTGTTAGTCATGAAACCAAACACATCCTTGAGATCTATGTTCAGGAGCTTAATTCAAAAAGACATTCCCAAAAGAAAGTTATGCATCCCGCTCTGCAAGACTCGTAGAGCTCACACAGCCCAGATTGTTCTTTTTTACTCTTAGCCCAAAGGAAACAGGCTGAGCATTGGGGAAAGGGCAGGAATATCCCAGCTGGAAAGATACAGACTTGTCCAATGAGTGCTGAAGGCACTGCATTGTTCATCCCACTAAGTTGCTTGATGTGAGCTGATCAGAGGTCAAAGCACATTTCAAGTACTTGTATCATGGGCTTGTGGAAGAGATTGCATTTAAGCAAACAAAGACGAGAGCTGATATGAAATCAATATGCAGAGTGCCTATGAGCTATGAAGGGAGGTAATGTGCTTTTCTTCTTTGGCTATTAAATGCTTCTCGGCTGCCAGGGAAAATGACTTTCCCTCTTGACTTCCTATCTATCTAGCTGATTGGTTATTGGGGAATGTTCAGGCTCTAGTGGTTCAACTGTATGTTTAATGAGGGCATCCTCGCATGAGAGCCTGAGCAAATTTCTTTGGCCTAATTCTTCCTCCCAGGACTCTGAAACCTGAGAGGTTGCAGGTCTCTCCTTAGCAAATTGTGATCAAAGATTTCTGGTGGAACAGAGAAAGGGGCCAGGGCCATGGCTTTATAAGGCACAGCCTCTGCCTGCCATTGGGACCTTATGCTGGCATGTGAGTCAGAGAGACTTGCATGCAAGTGGCCCAGAGAATTGGAGCCACAGGAATTTCAAGACAAGGCCTTTGCTGAGAAGTGGGCATTTGAGTTAGCTCTTAAAGGATTTCAATGAGTGAAGTTAGGGGAAGCAGAAGAAGCTGTTCCCACTGGAAAGAAATAACATCAAATAACATTCTTACTCTCATGGTACAGCCTTAAAACTGGACTGTAGCTTAAAAATTTAGTCCTGTCATCTGGACAATTGAGGAATTAAAAAAAAAATGACTTGTGCAGTAGGAGTTGCATTAACTGCTGGTTTTTTTTTTTTTTTTAATGGTTTCTTTCCTTTTCTTCTTCCCCATCTTTTTCCTGCCCTCCTTTCCTTCCATGATTCTCAGAATAATTATACAAGTAAGAGAAGCCAGTTCTGGTGAAATCTATGCTATCACAATTCATAAGCAGGCTAATAATGTGCAGAGCTGATGAAATCCTAGAGAACCAAACATATAATCACATCTGCATAGTAGTATTTGGTTGGATCTGAATACTTGTGCATTTCAGCCATCATTTTATTTGATTCTCAAAACCATCCTTAAAGGTACTCAGAATGGGGGGGAAAAGAAAGAAATCACCAACTTAGAGGTTAAGATGGTACCCATACCTCTCAAAAATAGTAGTTAGGCCTCAATATGAATAAGGGCCTCCCCTAAACACTGTGGAGATGAATGCAGGAAGTTCTAGAAGACTATGATTTCCAAACACTTGCCTGATTTTTACATTAGATGGTCATTCTGAACCAGAGATTTGTCCCCTTTTTTTGCCAAGGACCCCTTTATCAACCTGTCGAAGATTATAGACCCCTTCTCAGAATTATAGTTTTAACTGCATTAAACAAAATGCTTAGGATTCCCAAAGAAAACCAATTATATAAAGTTGTCAAAATAGTTGTGATATGTCTTTCTCTGTCTAATAACTACTGTCATTTCAAAGGAGTGATAAGCATAAGTGATATTTAGAGACGTCTGTAACAACTGGACAGGGATACGAAATATTTTGTGATTTTTATTGGTGACAGAGTCCCAGAGTGATTATTACTACAGATCATTCTCTTCTTTCTAGTCAAAGGAAATGCTAGATTTCGGTTAGAGGTTAGTGAAAAGAATGGTGTAAAATCCTCCCCTTCAAAGTGCACAGACCCGCTGAATTCTATCCATGAACCCCTGGGGTCTATGGTCCCAGACAATGCCCCTGTCCTAATGTAAGTGCTTACTGAGCACCTACTATGTGCAATCACTGTGATAACTTGAGGATTCAGCTAGAATGTAACAAGGACAGGACATGATTCCAAACCCTGAGATATGTCTACGTCATTTCATGCATTTAACATGGATCAGACTAAGGTGCCTCCTGTTTCATGTGCAGACTGTCGTTAAATTCTGAGGATGGGGTGAGCCTGGAGTTGGCAGGGGGAGGATGTTACAACACACTAGGACCAAACAGTCATTCTCAGCAGGGGCATGGTGGAGGAGGGTGGACATTTTTGCCCCAAAGAGGGACACTTGGCAATGTCTAGAGACATCTTCGATTGTCACAACTTGAGGGGGGATGTGGGTGCTACCGGCATCGAGTGGGTGGAGGGCAGATGCTGCTCAACATCTCGCAGTGCACAGGACGGCCCCCCACACGAAGAATTATCCAGCCCTAACTGTTAATAGTGCTGAGGGCGAGAAGCCCTGGGCAAGAGGAAAGGTGTACAGGCACTGACTGAAGTGCCACTAAGTAAACCTGCATGTCCCTGGTTCTATGCCCTCCACCCCCTGGGAGGTTGTGTGCCCTGCTTTCTAGTTCCTCGAGGTTGCAGATTATGTTTTTACCCCTCTATAAGGCCTGATGTCAGGCCATGCACACAGCAGGTGAACAATTAAAGTTAACCTCTGATAAGTATCACCCTGCTGTCTCTTTAGCCTGAGCCTTGGTCCCAAAGTAGTGGCAGAAGCAAAAAAAAAAAATCAAGATGAGAGCTCTGTAGGAGAAGCCTCTTTGGAGTGGGAGAAACAGAAGTGACGTGGGTAGAGGTTTGAATCTCTGCCTCCCATTCAGAGCAGAGTGAGCACAATGGCCTACTTTTGTCTGTGAAGCAAAAAAGATAGCACTGTGGGTAAGAGAAGTCCATTTCTACTTGGTACGGCATAGATTATGCCTGTCATATAGGATGGATATCCAGTTCCCTTGTTTATGTAATCTTATAGTTGAAATAGACCTCAAAAGGGATTTATGACAGTGCTGACATTTGTTTAAGCACCTAAGGTATACTTAGCATTGCTTTATACCCTTTACATGACTTAGGGCTTGTTTTTGAGACTCCACTCCCCACCCGGCTTCCACTGAGAAGTTGTTTTTTCAGTTACAAAAACCAACTCTTATTGGGGGCAAAGGAGAAGCTAGGCCTGTCATCTTGGGGGTTTAAAATGGCAAATGCTGAGCTGTGTGTTAAGTGTGAAAAGCACGCCTTGTAGACGAGTACAGTAGCACAAGTGTGATCTCACAGTTTGATCTGTTTCTTTAAATGTCTGAGTTGTGTCGAAATTAGAGACATTTCCTTCTCCTCTTTAAGGCTGATTTGGCCCGATCCTGAAATGATTCCTCCAGCTATGATCAATTGCCCTGTGGGAGAATGATTTCCATGGGGTCCCTGGGTCTCTAAAAGTCCTTTGTTCTAATGGATTAGGGGGAATGTCAGCTTCATCTATTTAGCGAGCTTCTCTTTGGGCTCTTTCTATTTGCCATGAAAATCTACAAAGAGTTTTTACATTGCCTGAGTAAGAAGGTTCAGAAAAATGAGCCTGGGCTTATTGATTTGTTAGTGTCCAGTGTCCCTAAAATTGGGCCTTGGGGTGGGATTTTTGAGAACTATGAAAACATATATAGAGAGAATTAACAGACTTAGGCAGAAGTCTTGCCTTTAATCTTAAATTAATCATATTTAGCTTTTCTGACTTTAAGGGAACCAACTTATAAAAGAGGCAGCTTTTAAAGATTAAAAGGGAGTCTTTATTTGATCCAGAGAGAATTTCCCGAGTGGTATCATCTATCACTAACATTTGTATTTTGCTATCCAGGTTGAAAAGCTCATCCTCCTCTCATTTGTTTTCCACGATAAACTTGAGCTGTAGGTTAGACTATGGATAATGCCTATTATATAGGCATAGTTATAGGAACTATTCCCAGGACAGTTAAAAAGCTTAGAGTCGCACAGTAACTTTGGTGGATATCCAAGAAGAAAGCCCCAATATTAGAGCATACTAACAACAACTATGCTAATAATACAATGTCTAATTTAAAAAAAAAAAAAAACAACAACAAACAATTAAACAGTGAGTTACAGGACCCAGGTTCTAATATCTACACTATCATAAATTAAGGCTGTGTTACTACTTGGTGAAGTTTAGAACCAAAATTTGCCATATGGAAAGGTTATGTCTCATCACCTGCAAAGATGAAGTGGCAAGAGCCAAGAGAGACTTGGTTCGGTTTTCAAAATATAGAGTGTGAAATACCTTGGGAATTTAAAATGTGAAGGAAATGCCTTGGTTCAAATTCGGTAGCCCATTGGTAACTTCTCATTTACAGAATAGGCTTCTTAATGCACAGGAGTTCCAATATTTATCTTCTGTTGACAATCAGAACATGGGCTGGGATGTGCTTTTAAAATAAGAGATAGTGAAGAATTAATTGGGGTCAGGCATCCTTGACAGCTTAAAGCTGATTCACATTTGAGCAGAAGGCATCATCATGCCAGTTTTTGTCTTCCCCTTCTACCATTCTAATCACTAAACTACAGAAGAGAAATAACCAAAATATTTTAACGTTGTCCACTCAACAAGGAAGCTGCATGTGGGCACCATGTTTGCATCAGTGGGGAGCAAGAGGGAGGTGATAGGTGTCCGTGGGAATGAACCACAGTATAGGCTTGAAGTAAGTGTCTTAAAAACACGCCTTCCTGACCTCAACCAGATTTTAATGTAGAGTCTTGGGGTTCCCGCTTAGCTGGAGCTGGGCTCGTAAGCCAGTCGGTAACCTTACTGAGCCTTATGTGTACAATGGAGACATCAATGGTCCATTTCTGGATAATCCCTGTGGGAATTAAATAAAACAACCTATGTAAATCTTATACTCAGATATACTAAGTTCTCAATAAGTATTTTTATCATTTTAAAATTAACTGTCTCAAAAGCTCAGTTTCCTCATCTGCAAATGGAGATAATAAGAGCATCTAAATCCTGGGTCATTACAGTGGTTGAATAAAATAGTACAGGTAAAGTGCCTGGCATTAGAGTCAGTCATTATTCTTGCTAGAGTCTTGGAGGTTTCCTATAACTCAACGGTTAAATGAATACTTAAAACTCTCATGCAAAATAATCTTAAATTCTAACTGCCCAAGAACGTATCAACCTGCACAGACTTAAGCAATAAAAGGATATGGATCAAAACGACTTCTAGCAGAGAAACACAGGAGTGGTGTTCTCTGCCCAGTGAGTCACATAATGGGAAAAAATTGGGCCAAGCATGAGATCATAAGGGAACCAAGGCTTGCTGAGAGTCTTTGGGACTTAATAAGGAGACAAGAGACAGGAAGAGAGCAGTAGGACCACAGAAGAGTGAGTTCATGCTTTGGAGGGATGTTCTCACAAGGTTATTCAGCCTCCTGTGGGGAGCAATAGAAAGAATTTCCCTAGGAAAATCAGTAGTGGCAAAATTATAAAGTACTTTTCTGCATGTAGAGCATGTCATCAGATGCACATAAACTGATTTGCCCATGCAGGCAAGCCATCACCTTTTTATTTTTTTTCAATTCCACGGGATAATAAGGTGGAACAGCTAAGAGGATGCAAGGATGTACCCATCCTGTAAAGGGCCAGATAGTAAATATTTTAGGTTTGTGGACCCCAGTATCTCTGTTGTAACTACTCAACTCTATCATTGTAGTGGGAAAGCAGCCACAGATAATCAAATAAATATGGCTGTGTTCTAATAAAACTTTACTTACAAAAAAATAGGTAGTAGGGCAGATTTGGCCCATAGATTATAGAGTTTGCCGATTCCTCGTCTAGACTCTGGTTCTCTTGCCTTTTCATTATTTAGTCTGTGAAGTCTGATACCAAATGCAAATACCAAAGACTATAAATCTAAATTGTGAGAGGTGTGAGAGCATGGGATTATTCAACACTGAATTTCAGCATCTCTCCTAGTGCTTGATACATAACAGGTGGTCAGTAAGTGTTTGTTGCTTGGATGGATGGACAGACAAATTGATTGATGGATGGACAGGCAACCCAGCAGTGGCTTATGATTCCCTGTTTCCAAACAAAAACATCATCATCACAGTTAACAATAAATTAACATTTATTACACTCTTACTGTGTGCCAGGCACTGTTCTAAGTGTTTTGCCTGTATTTTCTCATTGATGTTTTACAATAACCTTTGAGGTTATAATAACCTACCGTCATAGTTCTTCAGGTTTTAGTAGTATACCATGTTTCAGCCCAGCTCTGTTATACATGAACCAGCTGAGACAGTCCAGGATTTCAAGGTTTGACATTAGGTGTATATTGGCTTAATTGGCTGTAGACAAATTGGGAAATCTTAGGGCAAATTGTGCAGCCTATAGATATTACTACTATTATTCACCATTATACCCCTAGATCTTAGGGCAGTGCCTAACACACAGCATGCACTAAATAAATATCCCTTTATAAATAAACTAATGAAAGGACGAATAAATAAACTAACAAGCAGAGGAATGAATAAATGAGCAAATTCACCTGCCCCAGCCAAGGAAGGGCAATATGGCTATAGATATTCCGAGAGTTAACTTAATATGTCCCTCCAGAAACTGGGCTATAGATCACAATATAAAATAATGGGAGATGTCTAATCTACTTACTGCTGCCTTGAAAGCTGAATCATTTCCATAATGGGTCAGAACAGCATTTTTCAGGACAACTTGGTAATTCATCTTTATTTCCTTGTATACACAGTACATTCCATTTAAAAAGAGATGCTAATGCATTTACGTTAAAGCATATGGATTTACAGCCTTGGATGAAATATATTCATAGATAGTATACTTTAATCCTGTTTAGGGAAAGGGAAGAATCAACTGGCATCAGATTAGTATTGATTAACTGTCACTCGGATTGACAAAGAGCATGCGATACACTTAGCAAATACCCAAATAGAGCTGAAAATCTCTGCAAATATGGGTTTTGACACTTGCTTTTTTTTTTTTTTAAGATAATCAGTTCAATATCTAAGAACATACTCTTTGGCACTGAATAATTCAAACTTCATAGACACTGGATTTTTTTCTTTACTGTGTGACATTGGTTCTGTTTATGGGGATGGAGGAAAAAGCTATAAAAGGCTCACAAAATGTGCTCGCCCTAGGATTGTTAAAGAGAAACATGCTAAACGCCTCAAAGGCGTGGAAGGCAGACTGGAAGAACACTGTTTAACATACCTGTTTTCACAACTCTTGTCTGGTAGTGAAAATTGACCAGCTTCTGCTGTCCTGTGGATTTCCATTTCATATTAAACAGGCATTTGAAATTGAGTCATAGAGGAGTCACAGTCACTCTCAAAAGACAGACTTCTTTGTGGGCTCTAGAGAGCAGGTCTCCCTGCTTTAGTGATGTGGAGTGTTAGGGACAGTCAAGACGTATAAACTTCCACCCCATAAGAAAAATAATGGATTTTTCAGGGTGCTTCTATTTGTAAGTGACACAAAGCAAAATTATTCCAGTATAAGGAAAAAAATATGATTTTTTAAAATCGAGATTTGCTGACTCATATCACTGAAAAGTCTAGACATGGCCAATTCTGGTGCTTTTAACATCTCTCCCTCTGCACAGGTTTCCTTTGGGCAGCTCCTTATCACACATTATCTTAGAAGGAGAGAGACAGAAACGTTCTTATTCAGGAAGCCATAGCAATCCTTGGAAAGAACTGATGAGCCCTGCTCGGGTCACACACCCTTGGACCAAACACTCTTTCTAGGGAATCAGATATTCTGATTAGCCATCCTGGATCACATTCCCTTCTGTATGTTGGGGTAGTGGGAGAGATGTGATTACCAGCAGTTGGCTTCCCCAAAGCAAATAAATGTTCTAGTATCAAAAAAACAATGAAAGGATGTTGAACAGGCAAAGGCATTGTAACTGTTCCCCCTTCTTCCCTCCCTTGCTTCATAGGCAGAGGTGGTATCTTATTTTGAATACCTTTCTTGGGACATTGCGTCTTGGTAACATTTGCAGTGATGAGTGAGACAATTAAATGAAACTTTGTCTTTTGTTGCCCTGTCTTTTCTCCACAGCTATTCCCTAACCCTGGTTAATGCCAAGGTAGGGTTTGATGCCTGTTTTGAAGCATTGGAGGCAAAAGGAAATGGTTAACTCCAGACTGTTGCACTTGCCATGGCTTGGGTTTAATGTAGCAAAGCAAGGAACAGGAAAACCTCTGCCATGTCTCACAGACTTTCATTCACTGAAGAACTGCCTGATGAGTGATATTCTCTCTTCTCAGATGCTAAGCTCAGTTCATGCTGCTCTGGCACATGTACCTCCAGACCCCAGGGAGTGTTAGACGTAGATGTACGGGGATGGGGAAGGCATAAGAAAATGATCAGAGACACGTTTGGGGGGTATCTAAGGGCATGTTCATTTTTATAAGAAACAGACTCCACCCCAGCAAAGTCATGGGAAAAGTGAGAATGTTCATTGTAAGGTTGTGAAAAGACAGACCATGAGCAATTTAATCTACATTCATTCAAGCATTATGAGATTGGAAGCAGGGAAGCTTCTAGAATGAAGGTGCTCTCTCTGCCTCCTCTCAAGGGCCACGTGACCTCTTTTTGTTTCTGCTTTGCTTTTTTTACATTTTCTCATTGTGACATTCTACCTCTTGAATGCCTTGCAACATGGCTGCCAGCCCCAAACTTACATTTGGAAGTTAAAAATGTGAGCTCAGAGACTAGTTCACCTTGTTTGTTATCCCAGCTCCGTCACTGGAGATGAAAGGGATGCTATTTGTAAAAGTACTTAGCATGATTCTCAGTAAGTGTTATTTATTATCGTCAGTACCTATCACTCACTGACACTGTGCACTGTATTTTTTAATTTCAGTTCTCAAGCTAGGATCTGATTGGTTAGGTGTGGACAGGTAGCAATTCAGACGGGACCACCTGTATGGCCCTTCGACAGAGAAACAGCTATGATTAGGATGTGCATGACCAAACTTTATTATTCTGTGGTGGTTTTTCCTAGAGAAGGAGATTTATGAAGTCTGACTCAAAATTCTAAAACTCATGATTTAGAAAAAGTAACACATTTAGCAGGGAGTTAAGAACATGGGCTTTGCAACTAGATTGGCCTGTATTTGGATCCTGGTTCCCACACTCATTCTTGATGAAACCTTCCTGTGCTTTTGGTTTCAACATCTAAAAATAGGGAGATGATAATATCATGCCCCTACTAAGGGTGCAGTGGGAATTATTAATAAATGAGTTAATACACGGCATGCTTAGAAAAATGCCTGGCAAATAGTAAGTACTCAGTAGGTGTCAGCAATTGATATTGACTTGTGTTCCCTGAATCTGGCTCTGAGCTCCCACAATAATCCAGTAGGAAATTCCATCTCCATCATTATTGGGTTTTTCACATATTAGGAAGCACATATGGTGTCAAGAAAATATGGTCAGGCCTGATAATCTTTGTCCATCAAGATCACCTCTGATATCTTCATTTCCTATGTGATTATTTAAAATATTATCTACTTTCCACTTCTATGCTACAGAAAGAGCCCAGGAATCTGCTGAGGTTGTGGGCTTCTGTATCAGAGGTCCTGCCTCCTAGGGGCATGATGCAGCCATCTCCCTGAGAAGTTGCCTCCTCCCTAGGGATGACCCCAGATCTCTATATTTTTGTAAGTCAGAAACAAAATCTGCCCTCTCCTCAGCTTCCTCCTAAGACACTACTCTCTCCCCTCTTCCCCACGGACAGCCAGCACACTTTCCACTAAGGTGAGCTTTTACAAAGGGCAGGAATAGCTGTTGCTTTAAGGCAACTTCCGCTTTTGATCCAATGAAAACCTTCTGTTATGAAACTCAAATGCATTTTGCTAAGTGAAAGAAGCCAGACCCAAACTCTGTCTACTGAATGATTCTTTTTATATGACATTCTAGAAAAGCCAAAACTATAGGAGAACAGTGGGAGCCAGGAGTTGGGGTTCAGCGCATGCATTGAATAAAAAGGGTAGCATGAGGGAATTTTTGGAGTGATCAAATTGTGCCATTTTTACTTATGGCAGTAGATACATGACTCATATGTATTTGTCAAAACCCATGGATCTGTACACCACAAAGAATACATTTTCTTTTATGGAAACAACCAAACATCAAGGATATGCAAAGGACCTGGATACCTGCTTGAAATGGAGGGGAGAGGGAAAATATGGGAAGAACAAACACAAATCAGTATTTCAAAAAGTTATCAAACCACAGACAAAGCTGAAGGGATGGACTGTGCCTGGTTGTCATGTTAAAAAGTGGGAGTTTCTGTTGTAGGAAACAGGGACTCATCAAAGGTTGTAAACTAAGCAAAAGACCTGTCACACTGGGCTTTGGGCAGTTGACTTAACTGCACTAAATTATAGAGATTATGAGATAGAGAACTCTGTTAGAAAATAGAGGAGCTGATACAAGGTTTTTCCACTGAGACTATATAGCTAAGCCATAACCCTGTACTCTCCTGGACAACAAGTTGTCGGGTATCACATATAGCTGATACTGACCAGCTCTTACCTTCCCCTCCCCTCCAGAAGCTTCTTTTTAATTCTGCAGCTTTTCTTGCTTAGGTGAAATTGAATTCAAAATACCTAAGCTCATGCTGCTTGTCTAGAAAAGCACAAAGACCCCCATGACATGGTCTTGACCTCTTTTAGTAGCTTATATTGTGGTGAAGGCAGGACACAGTCCATGACCCATCTCACAAAATAGAATGAAGTATTCATCCAAGATATAAGTTAGGTAGCATGTACAGAAGAGAGAGCAATTAGTGATAACTGAGGAAGGACTAGGGAAGACTAGAGGTGGCATTTGAGCTGGGCCATATAGGATTTGATGCACGGAAAAAGAAAGAAAAGTGCTTTCTGGCTGAGAACGTTGTGGATAAAGAGCAGGGAGTGGGGAAAGCCCAGCCCTACTCAGCAGTTAGTGAGAAGGTACTTCAGTACAGCATATAGGTACAGCGAGGGCAACTTTCAACTTCCGGTCATTTGGCTTACTGCCAAAACCTGTAGGTGACGGGTATGACCCTTTTGAAAGGTCAGTTTACTTCTCTCTCCTTAGCGATGGGTAGAGTAGAATTCAATCTTAGGCAGGGATGAGAAACAGAATTCTCTGAAGGCATCTCAAACAGATAATAAATAAAGACTTCTTTCTCTCCCACAAGAGTAAGTCCAATGGTACTCAGCTACTGGTGGCTTTGTGGTGTCTGGGTCAACACAGCTGAAATCCCTTGGTGTTTTTCTCATGGTCGGAAGATGGCTCTTACAGTTTCAGATATCATGCTGATGTTTGGGTAGGAGGAAGAGTGGAACCAGACACATCTGTACCCTCCTATGGGCAGTAAAACTTTCCCAATGGCCCCCTCCAGGAGACCGCTACCTACATCTCATGAGAAAACACTGTGTCATGTGGCCACTCCTAGCTTCAAGGGAGTCTGCGAAAGTGATTATTTTACTGGCACTTTGCTTCCATGAATAATACCAGAATTTCCATGGCCAGGGAAATGGAGGAAATTGTCGTTGACAAGTAAATAACATGCTGAAGATAAAGTCAGTGGACAAGAAAAAAAATTACATAATCAAAATTACTCTTTAAATCACCTAAGGGTGCCCACGTTAAGGCTTGCTTTCATAACAAGATTGTATTCTGAAATTAAATCATGTAATTGTTTTAGTGCTTTGAAACCTTCAGTACTTTCCTAAGATTTCAACTTGCTAATTCTCGCTTTTCAAGTCATCATCATCTTCAGCTCCTGTAAATGATTTTATAAGTTTCTCCAATTATTTTTTCGAGCCTGTTTCTCTGTGGTCCTCAATTAATGTTTCAATTTCCTTCTCCATAGGAAGGCATCACCACCCACTTGCTTGGCTATAGGAACAGCATGTTCTGCTTCTTTTTCAATGACCAAGAAACACTTAAAATCGTAGGCGTGGTTTTTTTTTACGGTCTCACCTGCATCCATTGACTATCTGAGCTTTGACTGCTCTCACACTGTGAGAGACACTTGAGAAATGAGCTCTCCACAGAGGAAACAGTGCATCATGGCTCCCATCTTACCCTGGTGGTGGAGTGGGTAGAACCAAGGCTCTCCTCAAGTTGTTCTCTTTGTTCATACTGGTTCTCTCCCTGTCCCCCTGCACTGTTGGCCTGTTTCTGGCCACCTGTCCCACTGAGGTCTGGTGGAGAGTCTGGGGGGAGCACCTCACTCATTCACAATATACACACTGCTCTGTCTTTCAGAACCAAGGAGTCTCACAGGAGCAGCTCTCTGCTGTTGGTGTCAGGTAGCCTTTACAGCTTTTCACCAATACTCTCTTTTTCATATACTGTCCTTGCTTCGAGGCTGCCTTGTTCCAGAATGTTCCATCAATGTTAGACACAACCAGTGAGCTGAAATTATTTGTTATACTGTGCAGTTTTATTTACTATCAAAAATAATGTAGTCATAAGAAACTGAAATGAGGTTGCTCACTGCTTGGATGGTTCCTTTTATTTTTTCCAGTTTTGTCTTACTGATACACCGAGCATGAGTTCTGGTCCATTGGTTTCCAGAGTAGAGTTTGTTTAATTAAACTCCTTGTCTCTTCATATCTTGCCAGGGTGTTTCTGTACGTTAATCTTAAATCGCCCCGCAGTTTCATATCCGACACAAATGTTTAAAATGTGCACTTTGATGGTATGGCTGGTTTGGTTAAATTGTTAGTATCTGAAAGGAACCTGCCTTATTTTATTTTTCTCCTTTGTTAACATTCAAATGATTTAACAATATTATTTTTTTGGCCTTCTAGTCTTGTCCTCATGGTTATCTTCTATCATAATAAATAAAAAATATGTGTCGTCTATTGAGCGTTTTGATGTGCCAGACACGTGACATTTCATTATATATTATAATGTACTTTTATATATATGATATATGTATTATACAACATACATATATATATATAATCACTAATCCTTAGAATAGCTTTGTGAGAGAAGTACTGTTAAACATTATTATTTCTGTTTCACAAAGAATGAAACTGAGGTTAGAAGAAGCAACTTGACTTGTTCAATAACATCTTCCTCTTTCCAGTCTTCATGGAAAACTCTGAACTTGGTCCTCTCTCTTCAGCATACACATCTGTCAAAACTCCCAGCCTAGATGAGGCCACGTATCCACTTTGTGTGCATCTGAGTCCAGGCAACCGAGCACAGGTGCCTCTCCCCTGCCTGTGCCAGAAAGCAGACTGGCGCCCCTATGAAAGTGTGGTTTCTAACCACAGCTAGGCCTTCAGCCTCTAGTACCCCGTATCCAGTACCGGACCATCTTACTGTATTTCTCTGATCAAAAACTCGTAACTGTTGCTATATCCATTTCTTCACCTTCCACTTAGTCTTCTGCCCATGACGGTCTGCCGCCAGCTTTTCAGAGAACGGCTGTTGGGATGCAAGTGTCTTCTATATTGCTACATTCAGTGGACGTTTTAATTATTCTCTTTACTTTCCAGCACTGTTTAACACAGATAAACTGTTCCCACCTTCTTGAAATATACACTTTCTCTCTTGGCTTCTCTGTTACCCCATTCTGGCCTTTCTACGTCTCTAGTTATTTTTTTTTAACAGTTTCCTTTAATGGTTCATCATTCCATACCCAAACTTTAAATGTTGGAGTACCTTAAAATTCTGATACTGGCTCTTTTTTTTTTTTTTTTACGTTACTCTAACTATTTCTTGGATCATATCACTCATTCTCTTGGTGTCCACGTGAATCTGTTAACATGTTCCAGTGACTCTTAATAACAGCACTTCCCCAGTGGGGCCTTCCAGATCCTTCCATGCTAGGGTAAGTCCCCTGCTCAGTCCTCCATCAGGATCTTATCCTACTTCATAGCATTTATAATAGTGCTTCTCAGTCCTTTCTCCAGTACCGTTCTTCTAAGGATTTTTTTCAGGGTTTTTTTTTTTTTCCTACTAACTCCCCTCCCATGAAATTTTACTATCACAGATATACTGTGTATCTGCTTATGTACTATGTATATGTGTATATATACATATTTATATAGCTCTGTATATCTCTAGATATATCTCTGTGCTTTATACATAAATACAGTAAGATTTCTTTCAGCCCCCAAGAACCCATTTTTATCCACTTGGGAATGACATCATCCCCATTAAGAATGCATGATTTATAATAATTGTTATTTTTAAAATCAATTTAGGTATTTCTCTGTTTAGCTATAATAAAACATCTTAAGGGCAAAGATCAAATCTTTTTACTTGAGCACTACCCTTCACATAGTAGGTACTTGTTAACTAGTTATAGACAATGAATGTTACAACACTCAGAATGGCTACAAATTTTATATACATGTTGAAATTTCTATTAATTTTCAATCTCTGGAGAAAAAAGTCTGTTTTCCCCACAAAACCATTTATGGAGTAGGCCCTACATAAATATTTGTTGAATAAATTAATTATCTGTACCATTTGGATTAGGAGAATCTGTCCTAATTCCTAAAAAGAAAATATTTGGTACGTATCCTAGAAACCACTTGTAATAACTACAGATGTTTTCCATTAGCAGCTTATTAAATGCCACCAGCAGCCTGGGGAGACACAGGGATTAAATACCCCAAGTGACTTTTTCCAATAAAAGTTACTATCTGGCATCTGTGTGTTGTTCATGTGTGGGAAGGTTTTCAGAAACTGACAGCCACCTTCAATGCGCTTAATCCTGAAAGTCGTGGAAACCCTGCATCATCGCTGATTGCTCAGTTCATTTTAAATCTTTGATTAAACATAGCTCAACTCATTTCCTTAAACAGGATTTTTCGCTGCATGTTACTTTTACGAGAAAGCCAAAAATTCATGTTAAGAATTAAATACAAAAACCACTGTTTCTGGGGCATTTCCTGTGGTCAGTTGTCCCACAATTCACTCCCTTGCAACTACCACGAGTAATGTGTTGTAGAGGGGATCAGTTTGTAGGAAAATGGGTCTCATATTAAAGAATATTTAAATATCAAAATGTAACCATGTTCATAGCCTAAACTTACAGAGGCAAAAACTGTGTCTCACATATTTTAGAAAAATTTTAAACAATGGGAGATAACATAAAAATGTCTTTAGCTACAACTCTGGAGTAACCAGAAAATTATCTTGCACAGAAGACAATGTTCATCACTCAAAGAAGTATTAGATAATTCATAGTTTTTTTAATAAAATATATTGCTTATAAATACCATAGGAGATGTAATTTAAATTTTCTTTTTCATGTTTTTTGTTCCTTCATAAGAAAACTATAGTTGGATTTAGAGCAGTTTCCTTTATTAAGTAAAGGCAATTTCTATTGTGACTTAAATAGCAAATATCAAAAATGCTGGATATCATGTGTGGAGTATAAGGTTTCTATGGGCACAGCTGGCTTTGAGCATTAATCACTTGGCTTTGACTTTCCATTGCAGCTCTTCCTGTGGGCTCCATGATCATCCTTCTGTCTCCCGCCTGTCCATCCCATCACCACATCCCATTGGTTTTCCTGTTAAATATCTCCTCAACCCAGTCACTCTTCTCCATCCTCACTGCCAATTCTCTAGTCCCACCATCCCTCCCCTGGCTTCTCCTTAAGTACCCATGACTTCCTCGAGTGTCTTTTCCATGATGCAGTGTCTCAGTTGGTCTGGACTGCTGAAACAGATCCCGTAGACTGGGTGCCTTCAACAATAGAAATTTATTCCCCACAGTTCTGGAGGCTGGGAAGTCTGAGATCAGGTGCCAGATGGTGAGTTTTGGTGAGGGTCCCCATCCTGGCTTGCAGACAGCTGTCTTCTTACTGGGTCCTCACATGGTGGAGAGAGAGAACTCAGTCCCTGTCTCTTATGAGGACACTAATCCCATCATGGGGGCTCTACCCTCATGCCTTCATAAACTTACTTATTTCCCAAAGGCCCCACCCCCTAATACTATCACACTGGAGGCTGGGGTTTCCACATACGAATTTTGGGGGGAAACAAACATGCAATCCATAACATGCAGCCATAGTGATCTTTGAAAAATGTCAGTTTGATCAAGTCAGATCTCCTGCTTAAAACCTTCACTGTGGGCTCTAGGCTGTGCCCTCCCTGGGCCAAAGTCACTCCCTAGTCTCAACCCATCATGTCCTCCTCTTGCTGAATATGGTCTTGCCACACCAGTCTTCTTTATCGTAACTTGAATTGCTCAACTCTGAAGTCTCTGCATGTTCTTCTCAACTGCTGCCTCTCCTCTTGACTAGTTCAGTCCCAGGTATTTTTCAAATATCACCAAAACTTCACTTCTTCAGGAAACTGATCTGCTAGACCAGGTTGTGACCTCAAGTTTTATACTTTCAGAGACATGTTGCTTTTCAGCATGTCTTCATTACCAACTTCATGTCAACAAGTCTTCATTACCTTTATCTGTCATTACCTCTGTCTATACTACTATGTATTTTTATTTGTGAGATTATTTAATTAATAAATATTTAACCCAATCAGTGTACACTAGTGGAGTATACCACACTCTACCACACTGTGAACTCCATGTCTTTTGGCTTCACCGCTAGAGCCTCCTACTTGATATTACTTGTTAAATGAATTGAACTTTGGGTTTATCCGACATACCGTGCTCTTGTCCTGGTCCAGAGAGTTTGTCCGATCAGTTATCTGGAAAATTTAAAAATAGCACAACTATAGCACAAAGACAGCACAACTATTACTTGTAGCTCAAGTAATCCTCCCACTCCACTTTATGAAACAAATGGGGAAATAATACAAGAGGAAAAATTGACACAGCCCATATAATGAGTATGCAAAACTAGAACTAAAAATCAGGTCTTTAATTTCCCAGCGTTCACATGTTTCAAGAAACCAAATCATTCTGTCTCCCATTCTCTTATCACCATTTTTAGAATTGAATTTCTTTCTCCATTTTATAATCTAATGTCGATATAAAAATATATTCTTATCAAGGAAAATGTGTTATTAAGTATGCCATTCAGGTTATATCAACCCCAAGCAATGTGAATTAAAAAATTTACATTGTTTTTACTTCAAACATCATTCATCAGATATTTAAACTTTGTCTTTTGAGACTGTTGAATATTTTGGCCCCATGGTTTAAACCTAAAGATGATTTTTAGTTCATGTTCATTAATACAAAAGCATCAATCATAATTATACCAATATTAATGATGTTCATCAGTAAAGAATTTACCAAAGCAAACTCAATTAAGCTACTTTAACTTCTTAATCAATTTTCTAAACAGTATACTTAAACCATTTCTGATTTTTTAAAAGACAATTTTTTGAAATTATTACCTTTATGAGATCAGTTCTTCTCTGTGTACAACAAAGATATAATCATTATGAATTTTCTATATCAAATTTCACTGATTATAGCTGCTGTCCTAGTAATTTTTCTGCTCAATGTTTCTCCCAAGTCCGATTTTCCTGTGTCAGATTTTGTGAATCTAAATTTTTCTTTTAGTGTTTTGTCCACAGCTATTATTAACATGTATTGTGCTAGGCACATTTGTGTTTATTACTTTTCACAAAATTTAATTTTCCCACATTAGTTTTTGTTTTTTGTTTTTTTTTTTATTTATTTTATTGTTGTTTATAGGGGTA
>RJWJ010000497.1:0-10253 GCA_004363605.1 Indri indri
TTGGATGTCGGGTAGGGAGGGAGGGGGAAGGGGGAGGGGCGAGGGGGAGGAGGGGACGGATATATGCATACACAAAGGGTGCAATGCGCACCCTCCGAGAGATGGACACGCTTGGGACTGGGACTTGGGGGGAAGGGGGGGCAAGGGCATCATATGTAACCTAAACACCTGTACCCCTATAAACAACAAACAATAAAAATAAAATAAAATAAAATAAAATATAGAATACTGTTATTCATTATCCAGATTATCCAGAATAATATTCTTCATTAAAAAAGATTTCTGTAAAAGCCTAAACAAAGAGAAATAGGACCATATTATACTTTTTCCACGCTTCTTAAAAAATTGCTGAAAATTATCCTGCAGGACAATGTCACTTATCCTCTTGGATGATTTCCAGAGACCAAATACCAAAGAGTTCACGGTAGCAGCCTCAGGTTATGGAGCTAGTTCATGAAGGAAAAGATTCCCTGGGCTGCCACTCCATTTCTGTTCTCACTACCTAAATGGAATAAGTCAATAATAATTATGGACTTGATATTTTTGCACTGGAGCCTGACATACCTGATATCTCCTTTGGCTAATGTTTCCCAGTCCATGAACCCCTGCACACAATAGCAGAATCCAGCACTCCCCTTGCACAAAACATGGGTTTGGACTGTAGTGAGGACCTGTTCCAAGGGCAATTGTGCCCTTATCCTGCAGAGGGCACTGCATGGGACTGGTGCTCTAGAGGCTCTGTTCTGGCCCTCCTCGCTGCGTCTTTACCCTCAAGGAGGGGGAGTGTGGGAAGGTGATTCTGGGGCAGAAGAATGAGCAATGATACCACCTTTGGTACTCAACACAAAATGGATGACTGATACTGATTTACATAGGAAAAACAGATTGCTCATTTTCCATAGTAAGAGTTTTGCACACAACACACACCAAGATTTATTGTGGTCCTGATCATAAGTTTATTTTTTTGACTTTTGTGTTTGAGAATTAGACATGTTAGACACCTAACATTTTCAAAGGAAGCACAATAGACAGATCATGTATTGCGCTTGCTTTGAAAATGTTACATGTCTAACATGTCTAATTCTCACAGATATTTCACCCAGTCAGTAACCTTTTCGCATGTATTCATAAACCTATATCCTCCTTTTCAGATGCTTACATAATTTTATATACCTGGTGCTTTGCCTCTTTTGGTCTATTTGGAGAGAAGAGTAAGTTGGACTTGCACACATCAGTAAGAGTCTACAAAAGACTAAAGTAATTGTGGAAGCAGTGCTGCTGAAAGGTATGCATAAGACTAAAATACAATTAGATATAAATAATATGCTGTTAATATGAAAGAAATACCTACAAAACATGTTTTATTAGTTCAACATAGAACATGTGAGCTTTCCAAAACTGTATATTACTGGTTATTGGGAAGTCTCAGATTATTTTATTATTTACATAAATTGGTTTCATGTTTTTCACAAATTTCTGTATTTAACTATGCTACGTCAATTTTCCTTTTACAATACTTTAAAATATATATTTGATATTTGGAAGATTTCAGAACTTCCTAATATTTTTCAGTTACAGCCATGTGTCACTTAACAATGAGGATACATTCTGAGAAATGTATCCTTAGGTGATTTTGTCATGCAAACATCATATAGTATACTTACACAAACTTAGAGGGTATAGCCTACTACATACCAAGGCTATATGGCATAGCCTATTGCTCCTTGGCTACAAACCTGTACAGCATGTTACTGTACTGAATACTGCAGGCAGTTGTAACAAAATGGTATTTGTATATAAACATATCTAAACATATTTAAGCACAGAAAAAGTACAGGAAAATGAGGTATAAACATTTAAAAATAGTATGCCTGTATATGGCACTTACCATGAATGGAAGCTTGAAAAACAGGAAGTTGCTTTGGGTAAGTCAGTGAATGAGTAGTTAGTCTGAAGGTCTAGGGCATTACTGTACACTAGTGTAGATGTCATAAACACTGTACACTGAGGCTACACAAAGTTTATAAAACAATTTTTCTTCATTCAATAGTAAATTACTCTTATGTTAACATTTTTATAAGCTTTTTAACTTTTTAAAATTTTTTACTCTTTTGTAACAACACTTAGCTTAAAACACAAACACATTGTACAGTTATACAAAAATATTTTCCTTATATCTTTATAAGCTTTCTATTATTTTTAAATATCATTTTTTCTTTTTAAACGTTTCTGTTTAAAACTAAGACAGATATACACATTACTCTAGGCCTGTACAGTCCAGAATCATTAATGTCATTGTCTTCCACCTCCACATCTTTCATCTCCTATGATAACAATGCATTCTTCTGAAACACCTCCTAAAGGACTTCCTGAGGCTGTTTTACAGTTAATTGTGTTTTATTAGTAGGAATATACTCTAAAATGACAGTAAAAAGTACAGTATAATAAACATATAAACCAGTAACATATTTATTATCATTGTCAAGTATTACGTACCATATATAATTGTATGTGTCATACGTTTATATGACTAGCAATGTAGGAGGTTTGTTTACATCAACATCACCACAAACACTTGAGTAATGCATTGCACTATGCTATAACAACGGCTATGGCATCACTAGGCAATAAAAATTTTTCAGCTCCATTATAATCTTATGGTACCACATTCGTATATGTAGTCCATTGTTGATTGAAACGTTGTTATGAGAAGCATGACTGAATAAACTTAGTCCAGTCCATATTAAATTCTGTACCATATTCAATACAAATTCCCCCATGCCCCAGCACAGGTTGAAGGTGCTTAGAATTGGGCAGAGAATGGGCAGACCCTCTTCCTACTTTAGTTCCTTGGGCTGTGGAGAGATCTCAGCCAGGCTTTGGGTCATTTCCTTTTCTGGATCTAACTCTTCAAGCATTGGGAGCAAAGATATAGGACAGTGGAGGCAGAGATCTTATTCAACCAGGTGTATGCTGGTGTAGAATTTATCTCTAATCACTACTCAGTTTGACCCAGTTCAGTCTAGCTAGTGGTCTTCACAGGGACTATGTACAGTTTCCTCGAAGAAGTGCTCATGTCATCCCAGCTTTCCTGTCATAAGAGAAAATTCCATAGAGAGGAAACATTTAGGCACTCTTTGTCCCTTCCAGAAGGCAGGCAAAAAAAACCTCTGCCCAGTTTTGAGGTTATTTTGCTTGGTTTTGGGGCCCCCTGTTTTGGCTTCTGAATCCTTCCCATCCTCTAAACTTAATGATCCTTCACTTGTAGGAAAGGGCACCACGTGGTCCTTTTCTGCGTCATCTGAGGGCTGTGAAGCACTGGAAAGGAGATTTGTGCATCTTTTACTTCTTGGTCTCTCAATAATACGGTCCACTCGTGCACTGCGGGCACAGATTTCTACAAGGGGCTTCTGACCTTAGGAAATCTTTAGACTAAAAGAAGACTCGAATCTATGTTCACACATGTCTAAATTAAAGAACGCTACTTAAAACTGCGTTTTTTAAAATTAGCAGAAAAATTGCTTTCTATTACCCCTTGCCCTATTCAAAACATCCTATGTATTACCATCTGTTTCAAACATAAGTTTTTGAATCTACATAATGGGTTGGCCTCAATCTACTTAGCTATTTCATGATTATTGTTTTTGAGATAGCTAGAAAGGCATTCACTCCCTGCCCAATCATCAACAAAAAGCACAAAAATGTGAAAAAACACGGCGCTAAATAGACCATGAAAAGGATACTTATTTACAGCATGAGAACTGAAATAAGAAGGCAGAGCATTGTCTTGGTCAATCTCAGCTGGTAACGTGAGCACTGGGAAATTCAGATTATTGTCATTTTATGCATGTCTGTGAATGACCATGGAAGGGCATAAGCATTGCTTTTAGGGTTACGAATAAATTTTAATGAGAAGGCTAATTCACAAATATGGAATCCACAAACAATGAGTATTGACTGTATAATGAGCTACTATGTAATGTAAAATGCTTCCTTCTGCATTCATTGACATCACATTGGTAGTTTTAAATTGGCCATGGTGGAGGTATTAACACCATATAAATTGGAAAATACTATAACTTAAGTAAGGCTTTATTTATTGTTTGGTTGTATAGACTGAAGATAGTTATGGAGAAATATTAATATTAATAATAATATAGATTAATAATAATAATATAGATCAAAGTGCATTGTGTTTGTAGCCATTACACTGTGAATAGCTGAAAAGCTAAGGCAGTCTTCTGATATTTCAAAGATCTTATCCAATCAGCTGAGAAGTCATTTATGCCATTAAGAGAAAGTGAAGTTCCAACGTGTCTTTGTTATTTCACTTTCATTTTACTCATCAATGTGGACGAAAATATTAACCAACATTCATGTCAGAGCTACATTGATTTATCCATTACAATAATAAGTTGACTAGAGATTCAAGAATTCAGGAAAAATCGGTGAAAAAAAGGTTGTTAGAGAATGTTTGGCTGTATGAAATTTAAAATATGTTAATAAAATATTACATATATTATGATTATTTGCAAATTGTTTCCTCTATATCTTTTTATCAATAGAATGTACATTAAACTTATATATGTACAGGGCATCCTCTTTCTTTCAGAGAGCTGAATATTATACATTGATCAGCACAGCATTGCTTACAATCCACTCTCAGTTTAGACATCCAATGCACTCCACTGTCTACTGAGTTGCCTCACCTTTGTCAAGAAGCCCTCTTTGAGACGTCCCATTTAAAATAAGTCCAGGCTGGTTCCCTCCTATGTGGCCCACATATAGGCACAGATAGGCCATGGGAAACACAATTTCTGCTCTGCAATCAGTGGAAAAGCAGCTCTTTTCCAATGTATTCTTCTCTTCTCGTAGACTGCTTTTGGCTTATAGACAACCTGTCCACTCTTTACACTTCCCAGGCATTAGTCAGACATTACTCAAATATGTCCCTCAAACTCCAAGGGGAATAAATCATGGTTTCTGAGTGGTCTCCTTGAAGTCTCTCTTACGTGGCTTGAAATGGAGGGGAAGACCTTCCTCCTCTCTTTTATAGGAATGGGAAGGAAAAATTGAACTAAGTTATAAAATATAATAATATAGAAAATACTTAATAGACATAAATACTATGTACAACTCTAAGCTAATAAAATAGAAAATACTGATGGAATGAATGATTTGTTTAAAAATATAAAATAATAGGACTGGCTTAAGAAATTACGTACAGCTTCAGTAGAACAAATAATGATATATGATTCACCTCTGACACCCCTAATATAATTATCAGGCTATAAATTTATCCAGAGGATAGAATATGATAGCAGATTACTAGCTTATGAAACTAACAAAACATTGATATTAAAACCTATGAGAATTCAAAGAGTAAAATTATAGAGTGATAGCACTCATGAACACAGATTGAGGATCTCTAAATAAAATATATGAAATAAATTCCATCATTTCTTGAAAGAATTTTTCTTCAAGATAAAGTAATTTTTACTCCAGGATACATCATAATGGCGGTGACAATTATAATGATGCTGATGATAGCTAAAATTTATTGACCATCTGCAATGTGCCATATATTGTTTTAAGCATTTTATGTACATTGAGTTATTTAATCCAAACAACAATCTAGGCCAGGTGTGGTAGCTCATGCCTGTAATTTCAGCACTTTGAGAGGCTGAGACAGGAGGGTTGCTTGAGGCCAGGAGTTCAAGACCAGTCTGGGCATCATAGCGAGACCCTGTATCTACAAAAAAATAAAAAAATAGTCTATCCAGGCATGGTGGTGCATGCCTGTAGTCTTAGCTACTAAAACTGGACAAAGATAAACCTGTTTAACATGATTAACAAATCTCAAAATAAATGTAATATCTTCCTTAACAGAGAAACACCAGGACAAAATTCAAGACAAAGATGTTATCTAATTTCTAAAGTTCCCTATAGAAATATGACATAAAAAGAAAATGAAGAATTGCAAATATTTAAAAGAGAACAAAATATCATTATTTAAAGGCATTGTGGTTATGTAGCTCAAAGTAACTTCCCAAGGCAGATGTCTAAATGTAAACATTTTGTACTTATCTACAATAACAATGATGACATTTCAGTCACATATAGTAAGTTTTGAATATTTAAAAATAATAGCCCTAACTACAAATATCTGAGACCTACATAAAGAAAACTATGATAATTTTTTGGGTTGATAGAAAAAGAAAGATATAAAGAATTTTCAAGTTAATTTTCCAAATAAGTACAAGAAGTCTTTTTTTAAAAAATAAGATTTATGGGAGTAAGCATTTTCTTTCTGATAAGCAAACATGTTATATAGCCACAGAAATTAAAATCAACTTAAACTCAACAGAAGGTTAGTGGAATAGGATAAATAAGCCAGAAACTGATCCCAGGAAAATTGTTCTGAAGCTTAGAGTCTCCAAGTGTTAGCTATCAATGTTGCTTATAATATCCAGATTCTGGGGTCCTGTCTAGCGGGATTCTGACCAAGTCCAGCATTACGTGCAGACACCTCAGGTGATTCTGATGCCTGTCATCTATATTATTTTAACATGTGATAAAACAAATATTATAAACCAAAAAAGGAAACATTTTCCAATGATGTTAAATTTTGCTATTAAAGAGGAAAAGAGTGTATTCTTAAATTACTGGAAGTAAATGAAAAATAAAGAATTATATGTAAAGAAGAGAAGAAAAATTAATATAAAAACATCGTTCTTACACTTTGACTGCAGTTGGCTACCTAGGAGAGGCACCATGGATATTTTATTTCTTTTAAGCCTTTGTAAATATACACTTTATTCTTTGCATAATTTCGTAAGTTGGAGACTTGACAATCCTATAATGGAAGTAAACCTACATGTGTGATATTTATTTGTTATTTTATTTGTTATTTTTTTATTTCATCATATTATGAAGGTACAAATGTTTAGGTTATATATATTGCCTTTGCCCCACCTGAGTCAGAGCTTCAAGCGTGTCCATCCCCCAGATGGTGCACTCTGTACCCATTAGTTGGGTATATACCCATCACCATGGGATATTTTAGATTTTCAAGGGGAAGATATTAGACACGGCACAAACTACTAATTCTAGGTACATGGTTTCCTCATTAGATTGAGCTACACTGGTTACATTGACGTCATATCTTTTCATCACGATAATTTCTGTGATAGAAGCAAACACAGTGTAAGATTCAATTTGTGTCAGGAAGTGAAATCGGTAGTGTCCAATCCAATTCCAATATTTGAGAAGTTGTGCGGCACCCAGGAGACACACATGTCTGTTAATAATTGCAGTAGTACAAGAATGAAATAAAAAAAAGTGTTCAATTTATATTTATTTTTTTCAAACAGCTACTAAGTTGTTAGTAGGACATAAATACTTATTAAATTGTTTGATCATGATTATTTAATGAACATTAGTAGTAGGCATTTCTTTTGTTCTAGTGGTACTCTGAAATAATTACTAAAACACTAAGGGAGCCAGGAACTGAGAAAGTTCGTATAATTTATAAACAGAAAAAATATTTAATATTTAATTTTTAATTGATCTTCCTTAACAGGGAAATATATATCAGCATCACCACAAACACATGAGAAATGTATTTCACTAAGACATTAGAATGGTTTTGATGTCTCATTAGATAACAGGAAGTTTTCAGCTCCATTATGATCTTATGGGACCACCCTTGTATATATAATCCATTATTGAACAAATGTCATTATGTGGTCTGTGAACTGAATTTATGGTCCAAAAACATTATTGAATATTTTCTCCAGGGTTTCAGGGATTCTTAACCTTCTGGGAAAGATATCAACAGTATCAGGATGGACATAATGGAGTCCCTGAGTAGTTTATTCATAATTACCCCTGAGCAAGACCAGATCACAGGCAACAAGATTGAGAATGAAAAGACACCTAATCATACCAATGCTCCTGGTAGTAACACACCCTACAGGGAGGGGTTTGTGAAGAGAATAAATAACATCAGGAACCCTAGGCAGCTTTTGTGTCCTGAGTTATAGTAGAACAATGGGAGAAAGACACATTTCAAAGATGCCCTAATCACAGCTTCAGACAGTGGGCTAAGGTAGCAGCAGCAAGTCCATGGGGCACAGGTGGGTCAGTTTCTTTAATAAAGAATGAGCCAAGTCACAAATAAGTCTGGCTTAACACAAAATAATTGTAGTATGAGATAAAAGGCATACTTCCATGTATTGATATTTGCTACCTGGGATATATGGTAATCTCCATTTGAACGAGAATAAAGGGCACTCATTGCCATTTCTAATTATGCAGCATAACACTGAAAATATTCCGTTTCCCTTATTAAAAATATAAATTCCTAAACTTTGTTTTACATGAATTGCCACTTTAATTTTTTTACTTTATATCTAATCTCTCTATAACACCATCACTTCCACCATCATTGTGTCCATCTTGCCCATTCATGCCACCGCATTTTGCCATGTAAGTCTGAGCTACAACATAAATCAACCAACAAACAAAATAATCTGAAACACTTAATCATTCTGATAAGAAATTATGAAAACTACACTAAAAGATGGAAGAAGATAGTGCTATCTATTGCAGAGAAACTTCATGGCATATTTGATAACACATTTATCTAGAAATGAAAAACAGAGACAAAATGTTTATTGAATGGAACTGTCACCTCCCAAACTACTCACAAATAGATTGAGGTTTTATTTTAGAGGAAGAAATCATTGAGGCCATTAGTCGATACTATGAAATGTGATATACAAAATGGCATCACTCTGTTGCAGAGCTCTAAAACAGAGTCAGGAAGCTTTTCTAAGATGGACTGCCTACACGTCCTGCACATTTGCAAAAAACTCAGGCTTGATCATTTGAATTGGCCAAACTGCAAGGACCACGACATCCTGGAAAAGAGCTAAATATCACCAGTGCTATGACTCCTGAGTAGCCACAACCAATGAACTATGGACTCATGTACTAAGGCAGCTGGCTCCACCAATGATAATTCTTTCAAAACAACATACATAATCATTCTTAGATTCCTGTTGATTTTTTCTACTCCTCTCCCTCTCTTTGGAACACCATTTGGATTCTAGATGAATCTATGTCTCCTCAAATGCAATTCCTAAGACCCCAATAAATGCACTGCAGTCAGGCCTTTCACCTCTTTTTGGTTGACAGTGCAAATCAGGTCTCAAAACAAGCAAAGAAGATACTGGAATATAGTTGTAGAAGAATAGAATACAAAGCAAAGAAATAATATTCAAACTTGCTTAATAGATCTTACCTAGAATACTGTGATTCCCTTTAGGGTAAAGTTGGCTTGTGAATTGTGATTCTATTTTTCTGTAACATCTTTTCTATGTGTTACATTGCCCTGTAAGACTTTCCTTTTTATCAGAATGTCAATTGAAGGATCATGAGTTTCATAAATTTGGAAAGGAGATCTTTATTTCTTATAAAGGATTGCAGGCTGCAGGTTGACCACCCACAGGCTGGGAAGCATAGCCTTCAGCAGAAACCAAAGTGGGTACTTCGAGGGAGGGAAAAGTGAAACAAGAATTTATGCCAGATAGTTTGACCAAGTGTACATATTTAAAAGGTTATAGAAGGAGCTATGAGTATTCATGATGGGGGGTGCAAACATGCATGTTACATATGTCCCATGTTGGGCTGGAGACTTAACATCTAAATGCATTAAAATTAGGCTCTATATGTCATAAGGTGAAATGAAGGACACGGAGGCATTTCATACACAGCCTCTGTAAATGAGCCAGAACCAGTCCATAGTCCATGGTCTCTCATCGAGAAGGAATTCTGGTCAGTTGTGTGGAAACCACAAAAAGAACGGGGGAACCTCAAGTGGTCGGTTGAAATCACCTGTGAAGCAAGTCCTTTGAAAGGGCTGGTTTATGTTTAATCTTTAGGAAAGAAAGTGTAATGGCAGTTAGCAAGGGAAGGGGTGTAAAGAGGTATGTCTGAACTCTGGTACCATCATGACCAAGAACTCAATTTGTAATCATTCTCTGGGGTCCCTTTGGCCAATGGGGGTCTGTTCAGTTGCTTGGGAGGCTTAGGATTTAATTTTTGTTTCTCAAGAACTTCCTAAAAAGAATTTCTTTATTGAGAATATTTCTACCTCATATAATTCATTAAAAACACCTCTCTATAGCTGCTGCTAATCCTTAGTCTCCTTTTTGAATTGCTATTAATATTATGGCTTTTTCTTCTTT